>JAUESI010000008.1:4380911-4397773 GCA_032275145.1 Synergus laeviventris | reverse complement strand
CATTTCAATGCAAAAGTCGGCCCCGGTGATCGGAGCGCCACCTATAATTTTCACTTCCCCTCCGGATCGTAAGCGAACTACTACTACATACATATACACGGCCGATGCATAGGGCTGATCGAAATCGAACAAGATCGTTAGGTCAGAGGTTAGGTAGTATTTCACGTTGTGACGTAAATCCAAAATGGCCATACGCTGATGGTGCTGATGCATAAACATTGGCACCAAATGCATGGGACTGAACTTTATTTTTTTAATATCTTCATAAATAATCATTTCTTAAAATTTTAGTGTTTGTAAAATAGTTTAAGTTTCGGAAATCTATTTAATAAAATAGATAAATTTTTTTATTTCCATTTTAATATTTGATTAAATAGTTTTTCAGAAACTAAAACTATTTTTTAGATACTAAAATGTTGAGAAATGATTTTTTAAGAAGATACAAAAAAATAAAGTTCAGTCCCATGCATTTGGTGTCAATGTTTATGCGCACCAGCGTATATGTCATTTTATAATATCAGTGAATATCAAACCGCGCGAAAATATAAACATACTCTGAAGTCTGAACTTATAAGAGCAAGTCCTATAATAAAATAGAAAACGATTGATTAAATAAAAAACTTACGTCATTGAATTTATTTCCTAATAAAAGTAACTAATTAAAATGTACATCGCAATTTAGGTAATAAAACGGTTCACAATACGAAATTTAATGATATTAAATATTAACTACAAGCGATTAAAATTTTCAATCACGTGCATTATAGACATATCTTCTTTTTCAATCATCCATTGTTTCAAAAGAGTCTCCAGTGTTTCGGCATTTGTCTGCAAAACGGATTTTTGAATTATACCAATAACAGACGGTTTTAATATCTTTTATACAAATTCAATCTTACTTTATCTGAACTATGATCAGTGAAATTCAGCTTTTTGTACATTTGCTCAACATCCAGTAACAAAAATTGCGTCGCTACTCTTACAACCCACAAAGAAGGTTTCAGTGGTCCTATCACGACACTTTTCTTTAAATTTCCTGCCCTAAAATATTATAAAAATTATCGTATTGAATTTATTGAAACAAATATTATAAGTGGTATAGAATGAGAAAAGATGCTTAGCAATCACAAAAATTATTGTGTTTTTTTGATCGATTCATATGGAAGAAAATTCCATTGAATCAATTAAGACCAGTCCCAAGATTATACATAGGGAGATATTGAAGGTCAAAGTTGATCATCATCGCGCGGCCAAATGCAAAGTGCGGGTTTTAAATCCTTGTTTCTCGTAAAGGTGAATTTGGTCGCTAAGTTTCTTTCCTCATTCCATTTTACATATGATTGTTACCTGTAGAATTTCTTAGTAACTTTTTCTTGATTAATTTCCATAGTCACAATAGTTCTTTTTTTTAAAGTTTCATCTTTTTTACAAATAGTTTCTTTCTTCTTACTTTTCATTTTTTCTAGCATATCCAAAAGTCTCTTCTTATTTTTGTCTGAATCTGCCTTTTCTTTTTTTGCTCTCCGGATTGTCATTTCATCCTGTTTTAATTTTCCATTTGCAACTTCCCGATAATGTGCTTTTTCCTCTGATGATAATTCTTTCCAGCGATTTGTGAGCATAGTTGCTATTTGCGGCACAGACATTTCGGGATTCTCTTTCACCACTGAAAAAAAATTATACAAAAATGTATTTTTGTTATATGAAAGTTATGGAATTTTAAATATTTACATTCAGGTCTGATTTGTGAAAAAAATATATTGAATCCGGTTATACTGGTTGACTTAAGCAGTTCTTTCTCTCTTACAATAGGGATTTTCACATCAACGCCATTCTGAAAAATATTATAGTTATTGATCAATTTCGAAGTGATACCTAATTAATTTTTAAAATGGAAATCAACCTGTGAAAATCGAATTATAATTACCTGTATTCCTGAAACATGACCTCTGCTCCAAGCATCAACAGATATATCTTTAAGAGGACCAGTTTTATCGACTTCTAGAAAAAGTTCTCCTTTCTCAGACGTATTTAGGGACAAGGTTCTCTGTTTTAAGGATAATTTTGATACTTCAGTGTTCTCATTCAAATTAAAATCGTCGAATATATCTGTTTCTGAAAATAATGAGTCACTGTCACTACTCAAAATCAAACGATTTGGTCTGTGATTTGCTTTCTCTCTAATTTCCTGAGTCAGAAAATCTTCGCCAAGATCGACAACTGGCAATTGAGAGAGAGTTTCTGATTCTGGTTCTGTGTCTGGAAGAGGTTTAATTGGATTTCGAGGCAAATAGATATCAGGCTCAAACTTTTCGGAATCTTCGGTTGATTTATTCTTTCTGTAAAAGAAATATTATTAGTAAAACTCTATACCCCTTTATATTTCATTATTTGGATATGATTTAAGAATTAAATTTAAATTTATAAGCTAACGTTTTTGGTGCGATGCTTTTTCTTTTTTTATTATCAAAAGTCATCTCCTCATCACTGTTTGAATCTGGTTCGCTCAAAACTGGTTCTCTTATATCTAAACTCATTGGTCTTTTAAACATTTCTCGTTCTGGAACACAGGGTTCATCCAAATATCAGAATTAGGTCATTTTTAATCCTGAATAATTTTTAACTAGAGTTTGATACAAACTGTGAATACTTACCATCATACTTACCATCAAAATCTCCATTGATTTTAGTTTCTGAAAAGTCAACCACTTTTTCAACATGTGATTTTCTATTGAAATCAACTTTGCGTTTTTTACAAGCCGGCCATTCAGTTTCGTTGTTATTTTTTATTTCATAATTTTCAATTTTCTCATTTAAATTAAGGTTTTCATTTGAATTATCGTTCTTCTCCTCATGAGATTCTCCTAGTTGATAAAAAGACATCAAAATTTTGTCTACAAATTCTACAATTTCTTTCTGCAAAAATAAGTTTCAACTTTAAAATTGGATTTATAGAGGAAATTAATTAATTTGTTTAAAAAAAGTACAAACTTCGTTTTTCAAGAATCCTTTGATCTTATTTGGCTCTAAATTAATATCTAGATTTACTGGCTCGACAACTATATTCAGCAAAAACAAGCATTTCCTCGCAGACGGTGCTCCTTTGTTAAAATATTCCTGTATCCTCTTGTTCAAAAGCTTCAGCAACAAAATAAGAGGTCAATAATTTTTATTACAGGACATCAATGTCAATTTGTAGAATTTTTAATAAATTGTACCTTTTCTAAAACTTTATGAATGAGCATTCTTTTGTTGACGAAAATGTATTGATGTCCTGGTTGATAAATCAGCGTTTGATCTTTAAGATCTTTTTTTGGCAGCATAAATTGTATTTTTGCCTATTATACAAAAATTTGGATAAAGAAAATGACACTTTAAAAAGAATTAAAGAAAATTTCAGTATTTTTAAACATTGGAAACGATAATAAATTTTTTATCAAACCTTGGGGCAATTTTCTTCAATCCATTCTAAACTCGAAGTCAATTCCTTTCCTAAAACGTTTGTGATTGATTCGATTAGACTATTAGCACTCACTTTTACAAAAATCATCTGCTTATTCCGTCTGTAAGTAATTCTAAGAAGAGGTTGGATAATGCCAAAACTTTTGAGGAGAATTTCTGAAAATTTTAGGTCTTGATTCGCTCGTTTTGAGTTAAGTAAAACTTGTCTCCTGACTGGCATTCTTTTAAATAACCCGTTCACTTGAACAGTAGTTCCTTTTGAAAATACATTTAAATTAAAAAAATAAACACGGAAAATAAAAAAATTGTTATATAGATTTTTGTTAAAGTATTTAGTTTACTAACCAATTGATCTATGACAAGTTTCCGATTTCGTAACATTTCCATTGGGATCGAGAGTGTACAAAGTTGCAACTTCATCATCCTTGGTTTTTGTACTTATTGTAACGTCAGCTGCTTGACTTAAGGCTTGAAGAGCTTCACCTCGAAAACCATAAGTATGAAGTGCCTCTGAAAAAGTGTAATTGTTGAATTAAATGTTAGGAATGTGAATAAAACATACTGGAAATATTTCGACAGTTTTGCAAATTCGAAACTTTTTGTCCTTAAAAAATTATTTATTTTTCTTTTTCAAAGATAATAAAATTATATCAATTAAATGACGATTCAAGTCCCAAAAATGATTGAATTTACAAGAAGGCTTTTTCAAGTTTCAACCACTTGTTACTAACCCAGATCATCGAAAGATTTTATTTTCGAAGTGTAAGAAGACAAAGCTACGAGCGGTGCATCATCCTTGGCAATTCCATAACCATCGTCTTTTACTTCAATTTGTGTCAGACCATCGTCATGCTGGAAAAAATATACTAGTTAACAATAATAAGTACTTAGAAATAAATGAATTTATAAAAGAAAAGTTCGGTTCTTGCCAATTTCTCATAAAAGACTAAGCAAAACCAATTTCAAACTCATAATTTTAAGTCGAGTTTAAAAATTGTTGGCTGTATAAATAAACTAGATTTGCTTAATTAATAATAAGAAAATTGAAAATAGGTTAGGTTGTCCTCAGAATTTGAAAAAGTGGTTGAGTCCCTATTGTTAGATTTAAAAATTAAAAAGTAAACTGCTAAATATGTTTAAAATCCTATAAAATCAATCAAATTTCTAATTTTAATAATAATTATAAACTTACGAGATTAACTTCGATATTTTTAGCATTCGCATCCAGTGCATTTTCCACAAGTTCCTTCACCGCGTACGATACAGAGGTTATCACTTGACTCGATTTTAAAAGTTTGACAGTATTATTATCCAGAGCCGTAATTTTCATCCTGAAGCCTGAAATAATTAAACTTGAAATATTTTTGATAAAATATCAACTGACATAACTCATAGTATGCTCATAGTTCAGTCGTTCAGTCAACTGGACCCGAGATAATTCTGTTCTTTTCTATCATATTACCCTATCTCTCTTGCGCAGAACCACTTTAATTCGGGTCCAGGTTCAGACTTCAGTATAGTCATCTCTGGTATAGTTCACGAATCACGATTCATGGGTAATTAATTATCTATAATCTTATATATCTGCCACTTCCTAAAACATTTTTTAGGAAGTGGCAGGAGAATGGATATATCTCTCTATCAGGCGATGATTTGAAAAGTTTGATCAACATTTTCTAGGCTGTAAGAATTTTTTAGATTGAAAATAATTGGCGCTTTATTAAATTGCCTATATTAACAGAAACAAAACACTGTAATTCATATAGACACAATATGAAAACCAAAAAAACAAAAACCAAGAAACTAAATGGAAAATACTTAAATTCTGTTCTCTGTATCAAAGATATATTATTAGAAGTATTTTTGTCTGTATGTATTAATTGATATTTTTTATATTTTCGGACGTAGTGTGGAATTCAATGACATTTTATGATGAGAAAAGATACATTTAATAAGTTCTTTTGTAGAAAGAGGAAATTACTATTAAATCGATATAAGTAGACTGACTCTTGAAGTAAATATATTTATATGTAATGTATAAGTTCAAACAACAAATAATTGTGCCTACAAGCTACAAAATTCAAATCTTTCAGACGAAGAAATCATGGATTATTCTGTTTGGATTTGAGAAAACATTTTTATTAGTTTAATTAAAAAATTTCTACCAAAGATACAATTATTTTTATTCCAATATTAAAGATTATTGAATTTTGGATCTCAGCATATAGTGGAGCGTAAACATTGAAAACATGAAAAATACATAAGAAAATTAAATAAATGTTATCTAATATATATATCAAATTTTTAAATACATTTTTCTCTTTTTGAATCACTTAATTATATCTGCGATTATACATTGCCTAATTCTGAACATATATGTTTTTTCCAGTTTCTAGCAATTTTCCTTTTTAATTTGAATGTTTTCCTTTTTATGCGTTTATGTTTTGAGATAATTTTGAGTTTATTTTAAATGATTCAAATGTAAACTCGTGCAATGCAATTTCTTTGTTTGAAGATATCAAAATCAGAGATCAAAATACGTCTTAAAAATCGATTAAATTTATCTCCATCGGTTACTTGACTATAAAAAGGTTCGAAGCAAAGCTAAAGATGCAACGTAGTGGGGTAAATTCACTCCCAGTTACTTGCTTCTCACTTCCGCACTGATATTGTAGAGCTGACAGAGAAAGCACATCAGTATTCAGTAATCGGACTATCGGAGTATCAGAATCAGACTTCAGTCTGCTTTGGTCTGTTCGGAATAGTCGAGTATAGGTCGGTGTGTGGTTATAATTCATAAGAGTACAAAAGAATTAATTCAAGTTTTTACATTAGCCATGGGTGGTAAGTTTCAGCGCACATCTAATTCCACTCAGTACGATTTCTTTAATTTTTCCCACCTCAAGTTTTAAAACTTCCATTCATTAAACATTCTGAAATAGTTGATCATCTGCTCAAGTCCTTAACATTCACATTAACCGGTCTCGACCTATCATGACCTTCAATCAAACAGATTTACTTGCATTTCAAGAGACAATAATTTTTCCTTCCCTCTTTCCAACAGTTTTTGAAGTCTAATTAGAATATTTTTCCTCTTACGTATACTTTGCTACAAGATGACAAAGTCAATAAAATCTGATAAAACAATCCAAGTTTACTAATCTTTTTAATATTCTCATCCTCATTTTTATTTCTGTTAATATTTTTGATTGAGTGTAACTCGATAATGATGTGTACCTTGGGTTTTTATTATCA
The DNA here is from genome assembly GCA_032275145.1 of Synergus laeviventris. Taxonomy (NCBI): domain Eukaryota; kingdom Metazoa; phylum Arthropoda; class Insecta; order Hymenoptera; family Cynipidae; genus Synergus; species Synergus laeviventris. Next base: position 4,391,056 of record JAUESI010000008.1, on the reverse strand, counting down.
TAGAATAAGTTATGCCGTCTGCATTTTGACTAAGAATTCAGAGACTATTTCTGTGATAAAAGCTATTTTTAGATCATCGAGACGATTGTTAGGAAAAAATAGACTTATGTTAAATTGGTTTTTGAATTATAGGATTGAATTACCCAGAAATTTGATAATGTTCAAGAAATTCGTTTTAATTAGAGAGTTCTGAAAACTAACTTTAGGTTTTCGAAAATTAAATACTTATTCTAAAGTAGTTACACATAATGAAACTAATTTTTAAGAACAAGTCAATTCAACTTTAAAGCAGATGAAAGCTTTAAAAATTTACATCTTGTAAAAAGAATATTTTTTATGACTACAACTTCTTTCTTATAAATAGGTTCGATAATCAACATATTTTCTCTTGATACAAAATTTGGACAACAAATAACTCTAAGCTTTAAAAAGTAGAAAAGTTATTTTATTTGAGAATTTGAAAAATTCGTCTAGAAATTTAAAAACATATTTCTATTAGGTGAGACACTTTACGCTTTCTTCAAACCGGTATACCCACTTAAGATTTTTTCTCCATAGATCATAATTGCAAATTTTAAATATTCCTTTATTCAATTAGAACAAATTTTCATGTTTAATTTCTATAATCTTCAACTTTGAAGATTTAAAATTACAATTTTTCGTCTGCTTGTTGGTTAGAGATTTTCATTTTTATTCCTGTTTCAGACATAGAAATAGAATTGGATTTAAATTTAAAAGTCGAATAAAAAATGCTGGAGATTACTTTATAAGTACATACCTTCCTCACAAGAAATAAGCCACGCACGTTGGTATCTCCAGAGTTTATTCTAGTCTCTCCGATGAGGCAAAAACCAACGGCTGCTTGCCAAAACCTCCAGTGTGCTCTAATACTTATTTTTTATTTTTTTCTAATTGTTTAGATATTTTGAAAATCCTTGAAAGAATCAATAAGTAAATTTGATATATTTTCCTTAATTTTCAATGACCTAATAATTTTTTTAAAGATATACTTCACTCGAGAGAAAACAGAATTTCGATAACGTGTGATCTACAGTCAAACTTGTTTACAAAATTTTTTAAATTCTTTTCTCTTACAAATTTTTTTATGATCAGAAATATTTAAGATAATTTAAACTGAATTGTTTTTTTGGTTTTTGTTCATGAGAAGGTATCTATTGTTGATACAATATTGTCTTTTTTGCATAATTGGACGTTAAATAATCTCCAATGACATAAAGAACGTAACTCCTTGTATAGCTTCAATAATTCACTCGTCAACTGCGATGTTAATATGCAACACAATTTTTCTGCTTATAGTATTTCAAGCACTTCTTCAATGATTAAGCTTCCCAGAATTAAAAATTTGTAAATATAAAGCTGCTTAAAATAATTCTCTCGATGCTTTCAATTATTTTATAACTTTGGCTTAATAAGCTGAGTTTGTATTAATAATTTAAGAATTAGAGATTCAAAATAAAAAATTATAACTGGTGTTAACATAAAAAAAAATTAGAATAGAATGCAGAATACAGAAGAAGTTGTATGGCGATTAGCCAAAAATATTCGCTTTTTAAGAAAATTATACAAAGCGAAAAGTAACATTTTGAAGAAACTAACTTAGTTTTTAAATTTGTTCTCTTACATTTTTTTGGAACTATAGGATAAAATATCTTGTAAATAATCTGAAATTTTATTTAAAAAAATGGAAATTTCTCTTGATATTATGACAAAAAATGTAATGTGTGATTTTATCAAAGCTTGACCTAAGTCAAGGAGTAGAAATGCTTTTCGCATAAATGTAAAGCCAGCTATTATAAGCTAACCTGTGTGTATAAATATAAATGCATAACGTCGCCCTGTACTTTACTAGTTCTCGGGTTTCGTATCCGTGTCATAATACGCGAATCCTCAACGCATGCTTACTTACCTCCACATGAAGGGAGAGATAAGTCTGCTATTTTTCAGTTGAACCGATTCTGTCAATAAATAATTATACGTTTTATTATATATTTTAAATTAGGCAAACTATTACAATTTTTCTATAATTTCAAGTCACAAAACTTGGTTTCCGCGTTTACCATTTTTTGATTTTCCCTAAAAGTACATTATTTTCATTTATAAAATTTGCAAAAAGAAGGTATTCGTTAACTGACATTAATTTTTGTGGACCAAGCATTCTATAAAACGCCAATTGAAAAGAAAAATTCTTTGAATGAGAATTTAATAGATTGTTATAAAAGATGATAAAATAGGGAAGAGAAAATACTTTTTAAAATGGTAGAGATGGAAACTTTAATTTTATAAATTGGAATAATAAACTCACTAATTTGAGAATTAAATGTTATAATTAATTAAGTTATAATTAAACTAATTAAATGTTATGAAATCAAAATTTATATCCAGATACCTGTATGAAAAGATTGTTAATCAAAATTTTTTATATATTTTGATACATAAAATTTTTATTAACAATCTTTTCATACAGGTATCTGGATATAAATTTTAACATGTGTAGATGGTTTGACAACTGTTTGGAACCGTTATTATGAAGTATATGGAAGCAATAGTAATGTGATATTCAAGTCTAGGTTCTTCCTTTTCTCATTCTTTTCCTTGCCTTGTCCTTCACCAACGTGCAGTTATTTTTGCTAATAATTTGTGAGTTTTAAACCAGAAAATTTAAAACCACACAGCATAAATAATGAATTTGTTTTTATTTTAACGATTGAATGTTTTCAAGTTCGACTCCATAATTTTATGAAGATTATGAATGTCCTAAATTCGTTTATAAAAGATCCAATTCAAAATTTTTATTTTTAAACGTGGATTACTTGTCAAATTACCACTGATGTGAGTCGTGAGAGATTCGTGATATTAGCTTCGTTTAAAAGGTTATTGTAGATTTGATAATCACTCCTCTTGGGAAAAAAGTGTCAAATTAATTATCTCTAATCCAAAAATAAAGATGTAATTATGTTATGATCTTAAGTTCTTATGTTTCAATACAATTTTTATTTTATTTTACTGAAATGTGTATGATCGAATGTCAATTTTCTCTGTAATTTATTAATGGGAATTGTTAACTTACTTAATTTTTATTTATCCGAATACCTATTTCACATAATGTTTGTTTCTCCGAATTACTATTTAACATAATTTTTATTTCACCAAATAACAATATATACCCTAATTTCCATTCCTCAAAATTTCTGTTTGACCTAATTGTCATTTTTTCGAATTATTACTTGCGCTAATTTTTAACTTTCCGAATTACTATTCATCATAATTGTCAAAAATTTGTTCTAATAATTAGCTTTTTGGCAAAATATTGTTGTCGACTTTGAACTGATATATTAAATTAAAAAAATACATGCTTTCTTTTTCTAAGGTGTGCTTAAAGATTTAAAAGTACGAAGACAGAAAACTTTAAATTTCACAAGCTAAAACATTTTCAAGTCGCAATATACACGTGCCAGATCAACTGCGTATCAAAATTTACAAAATAGGCGCCAGGGCTAAATAACAGATCTGATGTTCGATTGTTTTCAAGGGGAATCAAATTTAATCTATGGCGAGAAGAGGGATCGATTAATTTAGAACGTTTCAATATTTTTTACTATTATTTTGTTCTAAAAGTCTATTTATATATAAAACCTATAGATTTTTATTCCTGAAGTTTGCTCAACTTATTTTCTACTTAAAATTAAAAGTTGAATTTTGGTGTAATCAAAGACGCAGTTTTTGATTTGGAAATGTTGCCAAAAAACTATGTAAATTGGGATTAGAATGAATAGTTTAGAGTAAAGAAATTGCCAAGAAATACAAAAAGATACATTTTAGAATTTAAAGGGTTCTTCCTCTCGAGTAGTTGTAAATTTTAAGCGTATCATAAGTTACTCTTAAATTTTCCGAAAATATTATTGATTAAATAATTTAATTCCAGTACAGTGACAGACAAGAAATATAGTGCAAGGCATCAAAAACATTTTTTCTGTTTGAGATTTAAAACTAAATATTTGGAAAAGAGGTAATTCTGAACAATGGGGGTGGTACCGAATAGTTAGATATTGGGTCTAGCCGTATATATCCACCTTGCGCATCAAGGAAGAAGCAATTCTGAGATCCGAAATCTAAATATAACAAGTTTTGGACAGGTGCCAATTGCTCTCTCACCTATTTCTTTTTTATATCCGATTCTTTTCTCCACATTCTTTCACCTAGTAGAGAAATTTCGATTATTTTCATTGCATTGCCAGACAGTCGTCTAGACGAGTTTTTTTAATTTAATAAAAAAAAAGCCGAATGGAATTTTATTGTCTTTTTATGTTTCAGATACAAGAGAAAATAGAAAAAAGATTTAAAGATTATATTTTCGAATTTAGTCTAGTATTTAATTCTAAAAATATATTTTGGTTTCAGTTTTGAAAAATTGTAGCTAAATACAGAGCTTTTTTTGAAGGGTATTAGTGAAAAATTTAAACAACAAGATTGAAAATAACTTCTGTCGTTTTAAAAATATGTTTTGAAAACAAAATCAAAACAGGATGCAATATTTTCTTTTCACGGTTGCGTAGGTGATATCCGGAAGTTCGTACGTAATAACATTTTCCGCAAACGCACAGTGTTATTTTTGTCTTGGCAACGACACCTCCCTATTCTACGTTGTTATGTTTTGCAATATTCATAGCTAAATTATATACCTTTATCAATTTTAGCTTCTTTTCTTCTGTCACCTCACAAACTACTCTATATTTCATCCAAAGCCATGTGAAAAAATCGAAAAATGTTTGTCATGTGCTTCTACCTCTTTTTATTATTTAAATTTCTAAATTTAAAATCATTTCAACATCCTCCAAAGTGTTAGAGAATTTTTAAACAAAAAAATGTATCCAAGATTCTTTGAGAAATATTTTAAGAATGTTCCTGCGTAGTTATTATTTTTCTATTTGTAGTATTTGATTAATTAATCATTTTATGTCCTTTGCAGGCTTTGCGTGGGTAACGTTAGCCACGAATGACTCTTATTCGTTAGGAGCATTGGTCTTAGCAAATTCTTTGAGACGAGCAGGCACCCCACATGATCTCGTTGCGTTAATAACACCAGGAGTAACAGATGTTATGAGGTATTAAAAATGAAAACCAAAGTTATCTCCAATTTATAAAATTCTTGCACTATCGGCTAGAGTGATTTCACTTGTTTTTTGATGATAAGTTCTCTTAAAAAAATATTAATTATTTCGAAAGACGTTGATATTCTGATGAGTAGTGTAATCTATTTCCCCTAAACACTTTTTTAAATTTTGTTGATTTATCTGTTCTTATTTTCCTTCATCTCTATAATTATTTTCAAAAACTGTCTAAATTAATTTTTTTAAACTTGCGAAACTAGGTGAGCTTCTAATTCCGTACAAATGCTTTTAAAATTAGTTTTTAAATCATTCTACAGCCTAATATTTTTAAAAAGAAAAGTTGATTTCTTATCTCTTTCAATAATTTCTAAGTCTTGACATTTACTATGAACCACATCGGGGAATTAAAGTTGCCTTGTAATATTAAATTTGTAAAGTCTATCATTGCTGCCAAACTGAACTGACGCCAAAGCAATGAAATCACGAGCTTGGCATTGACCAAGACCCATAGTGCCATTAACTGTCAACGAACTGAATAAAAACAATCATTTAAATTTCAATTAGGATTAAATAACGATTTTAAAAATTTGGTGTTCGAAATTATTTTTCTTTGGATCTCTAGAACCATATTTCTTGAATCTTTTTCAGAGAGAAATTGTCGACAGTATTTACCCTAGTTCAGGAAGTGAATATCCTTGATTCTAAGGATGAAGCGAATCTTAGACTTTTGGCTAGGCCTGAATTGGGCATCACCTTCACCAAATTACATTGTTGGAGATTGACTCAGTACGAAAAATGTGTATTCGTAGATGCGGACGCCCTCGTAAGTATAATAGTGTGTTAAATTTAACTTAATATCATACTTTTTATATTTAATAGGCTATTAGCTATTGAAACAGTTTTTATATTATTTTATAACTGAGAGATATTTCTGTTTAAAACGGAAATGACTTTTCCAGGTAATTAGGAACTGCGACGAATTATTTCAACGAGAGGAACTCTCTGCAGCTCCGGATGTTGGATGGCCGGATTGTTTCAACTCCGGTGTTTTCGTATTTAAACCATCCCAGGAAACTTATGACTCTCTGGTTGCATTTGCCACAGAAAAAGGATCTTTCGATGGAGGTGATCAGGGTCTTCTCAATACGTATTTTAGTGATTGGGCTCAGAAAGACATATCCAAACATCTTCCTTTCATCTACAACATGTGTTCAACAGCCACTTATTCATATCTGCCTGCCTTTAAACAGTAAGATATCTTCTAGTTCTTAATGAATCAAATTAAGGATGTTTAAAAGCCATGTTCTAATTTAAAAATTTGATTTCCTTATTTTACTCAACGAATGTTACAATTAAAGAAGAAATCGAATTTCGAGATTAGAACTTAGAACAAATATCCTTCAGTAATTAAATGCAAGTAAAATGAAGAAAAAATTGTTAAATAACTCACTTTTCAGATTTGGGGAAGATGTGAGGATCATTCATTTCATCGGAGCCACAAAGCCTTGGCTTCAGTATTTTGATACACTCACTGGTATCGTTCAACCTCCATCTGGTTCGAATCACTTGCAACCTCTTTTGCAAGTTTGGTGGAACATTTTCTGTGATAATGTACACCCTGAGCTAAATCCTGTTATGGTGAGTTAAGTTTTTAAATATTAGATCTACTGTGTGGCATTTTTTTGTTTCCTTTTACTATTGCCTTTCATCCTCTGAAATTTGAATCTTGAACATTTTATTTTTCAATAATATATTATATTTGAGTAATATTTGATTGTTGATTTTACAAGCTAAGCAATCTGTGCAGAGATTCGGTAAAAAGTTTTCTTGAGGTAAGCTAATTATTGAATATTCGGATTATTTTGTTCTTTAGTCCTTTAGAATCTTAGATTCTTAGATCTTCTTAGATTTCAACGTTATGTCAATAGTCAGTATAGATATCAAAGTTTCAAAGTTAGTCAGTATTTTTTAGAATTGTGTATATATGTATTATGGATTTTCAGGGTGTTTATTCGAATGCAAGAACTAGGACTTCTTAAGAAAATAAAAAATTTTCTCTGCATATTTTTATCTACATATTTTTAAATTGTATTAGTTTTAAATTCACGGACATTCCAACTTTAATCTTTTCAAATTGTTATTAATCAATATATGTGTGTCAACTTTTAATCCATTATAATACAAACACCCTGAATTAAAACACCTGAATTAAATCTGAAACCTGCACTTTAGATTTTTGTATAAGCACTTAGAAAGCTTTTGCCTAATTCATAATATTCATAAATATTAAATGTAGGTACCTTAATCCCTCTAATTCTGTTTCTTCGAATTGTAAATAGCTCAAGGTGTTTTTAGTCATGACAAACATTGTTTCCAATCCGAATTAAAAGCTGTATTCATGTCCTCATTATTTAACAATTCTCTGTTTTATTAAAATTTTTCACCAGTTAATAATTATAATAAATTCTTTATTTTTATTTTTAACTAACTTAGTGGAGCCAGACTTCGAGCATGAATACAGCTATTGATTAAACTTCATTTGCATTAATTCTTTTTAAGTTTCTCGTCAGTGTCTATTTTTTTGTTGTTTCCTTGCATGTAACTTTTTCTAATTCTTTTGGCTGGAGTAAGCTACATGAAAATTGCACGGCAAATTCAAAAACTGTTTTTTTTATCGTGATTACAATTTACTGAACAAAAAGATTGAATTCTTCCAGTATTTTTTGTTTGCTTGCACAAAATTGAACCGCTTTCGTTCACTCTTTATAAAATCTAGATTTTAAATCCACGAGATTCTAAAAAAATGGACACTGCACTATAGTTTGTCATTAACATATTGAGTGTGCATTTTTCTGTTTTCGCATGATGCTTGCAAAGGCCACCAGCACTTTGGCTCCACCCGGACAAAATAACTTTTCCTTTTCCCAAATATCCCGTATTGGTTGGACACTTTCCTACGATTCCAACAACGAAACTCACAGTGACTTTGGACTTCAGGAAGTTGATTTTTCAGAATTTAAACACCCCTGGGAATCTTATTCCTCGCGGTTAGATCCTTTTTTAAAAGATATTCAGCAAATTACCCAAGAATATCCAGATAATTCAGAATCAGGAAGTTCCTTTCAGAAATTCGAGGAAGTTGACAGGTGTCAGCAACCAAATCAGACTCAGGAATTTAACGATAAATTTGAAGAAGAGCCTCAATTTTGGAATTATGGAGATAATGAAATAAAGGAATATCATCCGGAGCAACAGGAGAGTAAAGACTTTTCTCAAAATGAAATTCATCAAGCCGAATTTCAAAATGAGGAAGAGTATCAGAAAGATTGTTATCTAATTAATGAACATCATGATCAACAAAGTAGTCTAGAAGAATGTCAAATTCATCAGGTACTTCATTCAGCTCTTAAGAAGGTACATCATACGTCTCAAAATTTTCAATCAAAATTAAAAGAGGAAAAACCTTCTCATTCTCATTTTCATTCTCATCCTAATAGTTCGGTATCTATCTCTCATGATCAAAAGCCTCATACGAAATTGTACCAGACTTCAGATAGAAATCTAAAGAGTTTTAATCAATCTCGAAAAGTTCGTCCTAAAGGAATTTTGAAAAACACTGCAGATACAGATAAGGCTGCGTTACAGAAAAGACTAGATAGGGAGCAAGATTTGAAACAAAGTAGACAGAATGACGAACAAACTAAATTACACAGATTAAGATCCCAATTTCCTAGCAAAACCCATATTATTCCTAAAGTAGCATCGCGATCTGAACAGAGAATGAAGCATCCAGAGAGTACAGAAGTAAGTAAAAGGTACAACATATTTTTTCTAAGTGTCGAGAAAAATATTCCACTTTAAAATATTTAAAAAAAAATATAAAAGCATCTTATTTTAGAGAAAAAAAATCCTTCAGCTAACGAAATATTTTTAGGACGTCTTTTAGCAAAAAAAAATCAAAATCCCGAATCTAAAAAAAAAACCGAAAAAATAATTCCCGAAAGATGCAAATTCTCGAAGTTTCAAATTCCTGAATAAAAATAATATTATCGAAAATATTTATTAACGAAATATTTAAATATACCGAAAATATTTATTAACTAAAGTAGAAACTTACCGACATGTCAAATTCCTGAAATCACAATATCCCTAAAATAAAAAAAATTCTAACCATGTTAAATTTTGGTTTTTGGACAAAAATATGTTGTCACATATTTTTTAGTAGAAGATTGCAATCAATTAAAAAAACATAATTCCCTTCAATAATGCTTTGGTTGCAGTTTTGTGTTCTAGTTTTCAAATAGAAATTTTTATTCATGGTTAATTTTTAATCCTGTTTCATGTTTTAATATCTTAATGATATTTTTTACTGGATTAATATTTAATGTTACTAATTTTTTACATACATAAGCAATGTAATAACAATTAATTAAAAATTTATTCCTTAGTATTCTTTCATTAATTTAGTGTATAGCTTTTACAATTGTAAGATTTAAAAAAGTTTAAATAACTATTCGAATTCATTCTAATTTATTATATTCATTATTATTTGTTACTTAGGCTGGACTGGCTGGAGCTTTAGCTAAATTAACGTTGGGTGAACCCAGAAGCAACGAACAATTCGCTTTTGAAGAGCACATGAGAAAACAAAGTTGGGAGCAAGGACAAATTGATTATTTGGGTAGAGACAGTTTCGATAATATTTGGAAGAAAATTTCTGAAACTCTTTCAACTGCAGCTGTACGAGAAAAAACCCCACCGCTGGTAAAAATATTAATATTTTTATGGAATACGATTAATTATTCAATTAAAATCTTATTTCCGTATATTAAATTCTATTGTAAAGCTTTAGATGCTAATGGAATAGAAAAATAGATCCTAATTCACAATTTGTATATTATCATTCATATGGTCTTTGTGCATTTTTATAATTTCGGAATTTTTTGCTAGACGGATGAAAAAGAATTGAAGAAGGAAGTGACCGAAGCTTCCATAGTAGAAGAAACAGAGAAAACA
>JAUESI010000008.1:4354126-4364132 GCA_032275145.1 Synergus laeviventris | reverse complement strand
GTATAGTCAGGTATAGTATGCTGATCTTTGAGCAACTGTGAATTGTTGTTCATTGATCTCGGCAGTTTACCATGATCAGCCTTGGCGAAAAATTGAAATTGCTACATATTATTGAAGTTTATTATGTATTTCGCAATCAAAATAATTAAATTATATAAAAAAAAATTGTTCAATAAATTCATAATGCATTAAAAAAACACTTATTGTGATTTTTGAATTATTTTGTAATTGTACTTTAAATATATTATTATAAGTCCGCTTTCCATGAATCATGAATTTATTGAATAATTTTTTCTTTAAATTTAACTATTTTGATTGACAAAGAAATACTGTGGTCGATAGCAGACATTTGAATTAATATATATATATATATATATCTGTATATATTTATATATATTAAAAAAAAATAAAACGGTTTTAAAATCTGAAATAATTTATTATGAACTCATAACCTGATAATAGAAACAATATTTATAGTGTAATAATGAAGTTGAAAAATTTCAATATTCAAATTTCAAATACACGTAACTCGTAACGTAAAATTATAATAGTCGAGCTCGCTTTCCTCCGTCGTTCTCATTCTTCTAGGGTAATTTGTGCACTTATCGACGAAGTGAAATTTAACACTGAGAAAAATGGAAAAAGCGGTATTCACTCCACCCTAATATTTATACTTTAAAAGTGCAGCAGTACATTCATATTCGAATACTAAAACACTGATTTTATGCGAATTGATTGCATAAAATGCTATTTTAAAAATTTTTTTTCCTACTTTTATATAGTTCGTTTGAAAATTTAAATTATGTAATATATGTATAGTTAGAAAAACTAGGGATCTCTGGAAAAACAATACCTCTTATTTTTAGTCTTTGCATTGTCGATTTCTTTCCTTGCTTGCAAAACTTGTCCGTAGCTCTCTCGTGTTTGTGGATCTAATTCTGTGTGTCTCCATATTAGACGTCCCGATGCTCTTGACATTAAATTGTTCTTACCATTGCACTTAGATTTTATTGAAACATTTATATTCGAAACTACTTCCTCTTCTTTCACATTCTGCAAATCATACACAGAACTTTTCCTTACAGAATCAAAACTTCTTGAACTATTTCTGACAGAACTACCACTTCTTGGAGAATTTGAAACCCAATTTTGGAATGTTACAGGTGAAAATTCTGTATCAGGAGTTGCAATCCTTGCAGCTTTTGCATTCTCTTGAACAGCACTGTCACTCACATCGACGTCAATCTTTTTATCACAAGATTCCTCTGTCGGCCGATCTGTCACTATCCGTTCCGGTAATCGCACGGAAGGAACCGGTTTATTGTTCTTAAACAAATAACGCGGACCGCACGTGTAATCATCAGTACGAAAATGTGTACAACAGACACGATACCCTAAGTCGCGGATTTTCTTGTAGGTTAGGTGATCCAACAGTGGATTACAGACTGCTTCTAACCACAATAAACCTTGTTTTTCGTCTGCCGGAAAGACGTGATGTTTTACATGGCGACCCGAATTGCACCCGGGTACAATACACCTCTTTCTATCACATCGCGAGTTCATTTTGTTTGAAAAATTAAAATTATTTTGAAACAGTACACAGACTTGTTTGAAAACAAATGTCAACAAACCAGAAATAAAAATGCTGCCCCTGATAGACGACGACGACGACGACGACGCTCTGCGCATTTCACAGGTGAGCGGAGTGAGGCACAAGGGGAGTGGACCCGCAGCCGCTAACCGCGTTGGGCGGGCATTATACTTGATTATACCAAAGATATTATAATAATATCTTTGATTATACTACGCTGAAAATAATAATTAAAATCAGTCTAGACTAGAAGTGTATCATCAGTCATGTATTCTTTTTTTTTCAGTATATAATAAGGATCAATGAAGATTAATTAATATTATTAGATTTGATATTTATGATAGGTACGATACTGTTATTTCTATGTTTGAATTTTGAAACCACGTTGAAACTTTAAAGCCTTTAAAGCCTTTAGAGTTTAGGTTAGTTAGGAACTAGGAAAACAATATGGCGAAAAGGGAAAATTTGTTTCGACGTGCACGACGTACAGCAAGTGTATTTTTTAACAATTGTAAATATTTTTTAAATAATAGAGAGTTAAAAATTTAGTTCATGACTAATGAAAATCAGAACTTGAAGATAATGTTCTAGTGTAAAATCCTGGTGAATGTAAACTAAATTTTTTGCTAACCGGCATTTTTGTTTGGCGGGAGACGTTTACTTTAAAAACGTCAAAAACAATAATAACAATATTTCAAGAGAAGGTAAATAAATAATGTATTAATACCTATATTGTTTAAAAAATGCATATATTTAATAAATAATGAAATATTAATGTTATACCTAATATTAACAGCATCAGAATGATAATTTAGAAGCATTAGAAGGTATAATATCTTATAGGTTATAATTCTAAGTATGGATTAAAAATAATAATATAAATATATATTTATAGTATAGTATTCATAATTATTTGAAAGAATTTGTTTAAAATTCTCTTTATTTTTATATTTCGAATCTTTTTGCCCATTTTAGGACTGGATAATTGATTTATACTCTATAATGGAAACACCAGAAGACTTTCCATTTCCTTTTCCTCCATATCCAATTCAAAACCAGTTTATGAAAAAACTGTACGAATGCCTCGAAAATAATAATTTAGGAATCTTCGAAAGTCCCACTGGCACTGGAAAATCGCTCTCTATAATCTGCGGTGTATTAAAATGGCTCATAGACCACGAATTGAATGAAAAAAATATATTGAATTTGAAAATAAACGAATTAAATAGTCGAATAGAGAAGCTTACTGAAAAATGTGGAGATGACTGGTTTGCGCTTCAAACTCAGCAATTAGCATTGACTCAAGAAAAGCGAACCTTACAAGAAAAATTAGATGCAATTACAAAGTACGACGAAAAGAAAAATAAATTAAAAGAACGATTAAAGCAAAATAAGCAACAAGACAAGAATAATAAGAAAAGTTATGTTAAATCTAAAGTTTCTGGTGGATTGGAAAAAGAAAAACTTGATGGCGCTGAAGTGGATCCTAAGAATGATTTTAATGATGCAGATCTTCTTTTGAGGGAGGTGGATTCAGAATCAGATGAAGATGATGAAGATGGATCAGTAGAATTATATAAAAATTGCAAAATATTTTTCTGTTCGAGAACTCACTCTCAACTTTCGCAATTTATTGGAGAATTAAAAGAGAGTCCTTATTCTGAAAGCGTTTCAGTTGTACCTCTTGCTTCTAGGTTGATATTTTTGTTTGTTTATTTTTTAGATAAATTGATATACATTAAGATGAATTTGTCTTTTAAAAATTACTTTTTCTTGTCAACAGGCAAAACTACTGTGTAAACCAATCTGTAAAGAGGCTTAAAAACTTGAATATGATTAACGATCAGTGTCTGCAACTCCAAAGAAGGAAAACCACGGTTAAAAAAGAAAAGGCTCTCAAAAAACAGAAAACTTCAAGTGGATGTCCATTTAAACCTGGGGACCAGGATCTTCTCTTAGCAGATATTTTGTCAAATATACAAGATGTAGAAGAAATTGCTCAAAAGGGTAAAGAATTAGGCACTTGTTCTTATTATGCTTCCAGAAAATCTGTGGAAGATGGTCAAATGATATTAGTTCCTTACAATTCCATTTTGCACAAAAATACCAGAGAAAGTTCAGGAATCGATTTGAAGAATAATGTATTGATAATTGACGAAGCGCATAATCTTTTGGAAGCGATTGAAAGAATGCACAGTATTACTATCACTGGAAGAAACATCTTGCACTGTTATAATCAACTTTCTCAGTATCAAAAACGGTAGATATTCTAAAAAAGCTTTTTAAATGAAATATTATAAGTTCTATATTATACAGTATTTTGAAACAATTTCCTTCATAGATTCCAGGCTCTTTTTTCTGCAAAGAACATTATGTATTTGAATCAGTTGAGTTTCTGTCTAAAGAAACTTTTGAAGACTCTGGGTGGAACAATAAAATCTCAGCCTGATGATAATTCAAGTATAAAAGCGATTTCTAAACTTTATACAGTGAGAGATTTCGAGACCATGGCAGAAATCGATACAATTAATATTTTTAATTTACTGAACTTTATGAAGAATTCAAAACTCGTTCATAAAATGAGAGGCTACGTAGAAAAGTACGAGAATGGAGTGACAATAAATGTAATTCCTAAGAAACAGACAGGAGTGAAGGCTTTTTTGAGCAGTTTTCAGGATAAAAATGTGGAAGAAGTTGATTTTAAAGTGAATGAAAAGAATGAGGAACAACCTAGTAGTAGCCCATTGATACTTGTTTATAGTTTTCTCGAATCTTTACTTTCCAAAAGCGCTGATGGGAGAGTTTTCGTTATTCTTGGATCGACAATTGGGCAGGGAACTTTAAAGTTTCTTTTGCTTAATCCTGCTGCTCATTTTCATGACATTGGTACGAATTATTTTATCCGCTTATTGAACAATAATTTTTTCAAACTAATAATGTAAATATTTATTTATAGTTCAAGAATCAAGGGCAGTGATTTTGGCAGGAGGCACGATGGAACCTATGTCGGAATTTAAAGAACAATTGTTTATCGGCGCTGGCGCTAATCCAGAAAGAATCGTTACTTTTTCTTGCGATCATGTGATTCCCAAAGAAAATATTCTGACGAGTGTTGTTACTCGAGGTCCCACTGGAATCGAGTTTGAATTTACTTTTCAAAACAGAGGAAATGAAAAGATGGTAATTGGAGCTTATTAAATTCTGAAATATCAGTCTAGTTTATTTTAAAAAAATATATCATACAAAATAACATTTTTAATTCAGATGTGTGAATTGGGCCGTGCCTTGCAAAATATATGCAATATTGTGCCAGCAGGAATCGTTATATTTTTGCCATCCTACAGCTATGAAGAAATACTTTACAAGTATTTAGAATCTTCTGGAGTTTTGGCAAAGCTTCGTATCAAAAAGTGTGTTTTTCGAGAACCGAAGTTAGCATCTCAAGTCAACCAAGTCTTGGAAAAATATGCTCAGGTCGTGAAAAATCCCCAAAAACCACAAAATGGTTCAATATTTTTCAGTGTTGTCGGTAAGTCTCTTTGAAGAAACTCCACTTTAGAATGGAGAGTGATGAAAGACTAAATTTTAAAATAAAATTTTTCCTAGGTGGTAAATTGAGTGAAGGATTAAATTTTTCTGACGATTTGGGAAGATGCATCGTGGTTGTAGGAATGCCTTACCCCAACATTAAATCACCTGAGCTACAGGAGAAAATAAAGTACTTGAATGAAAACGTAGTAAGTTTACCAAAACCTAGGATCTATTTCCTATTATTCTAAGCACTATGTTTAAATATATTTTTCAAACGTTGGTTTTTTTTTATTATTTCTAGAAACAAGGAGCTGGCAATATTTTTTATGAGAATTCGTGTATGAAGGCTGTGAATCAATGCATTGGAAGAGCAGTTCGTCATAGTCAAGATTATTCTACGGTTGTTTTGCTGGATAAGCGCTATTCAAATAAAGTCAATGCGCTTCCAGGGTGGATTCAACGAACTGCGGTAATTAATAATTCCTTCGGATCTGCAATTGGCAGTATGGCCAAATTCTTTACTGAAAAGAGAGCAGCAAGAAAATAAGTATCTCCACATCGCTGACATAAGTTTTGGACTGTTCAACTTTAGTATTATTATTTTGATATATTGATGAGATTATAAAAATGTTTTCTTGATTAGTTAAATAATGACAATTTTTAATGTGATGTACGAACTTAAAATTTTTTATACATTTATGTTAATTTGTTTGTACCGTTTGAAAACAGTTTTCCAGAAAATGTAGCTTTCACTTCGGAATTTAGATAGAATTCTTCATTAAAACGCGAGGTGTGTCGTGTCAAGTGACAAGTTGTTCATACATGGAATACAAATGCATAAATTACAGGTGGAGAAATTTCATGTAATAGAGTGCGTAGTAAATATCAAAATTTCAAGTGAGAGTACTCCTTTAGCTTCTTTCTTCCAAGGTCGTACGAATGCTGGAGAACTTGCAATAAACGGTTTTTATTATTGTAGAGATGGAAGACGCTTCTTTTGGGGTCAGGTCAAGAAAATTGACAAAGGAAGAGAAAATTTATGCTTACAGAAAAAAGTAATTTCGATAAAAAATTTAAAATACTCTATTGATAAAGAAATTCGATCTAGATACTACAAGAAAGAGTTTGTAGACAGATCTTCCGTGACCCATAGAAGAACAATCATTATGAGAAAGTGTTTCGCTTTCATTTAGCTTCCTATAAGATATTTTATTTTTCCTTATTTTTATTCTATATAGATAAATAATTATATTATAATTATATATTATTAAATATTTATTTTCAAATAATCTATTAAAGTATTCTGAACTCTAAATATTCGAATGTAATTAATTGCTAACAAGAATGTAGATATAGAAAAATATTTGCAAGAAAGTATATAAGCAAAATGATTTTTTTAATTGTGAAGTTTTGCACTACAATTAAATTCTGGATATCGAGAAGCAAAAAAGTGAAAGTAAGCGGGAGCAGAAAAAAGTGGTACAACTTCAAGAAAAAGTAACGTGTTTGTAAAACAAGTACTTCTATTTCTCTTTTTTTTTCTTTTGAGTTTTTCCAGATTTAAGAGTTGTGGATAGTTTTTTTTGTTGTAAAAAATAATGAATTGAGGCCAGAAGGAAATTTTGTATCGAAATGATTCAAGAAGCTTTATATGAGACTTTAATTACGAGGCCTGGTCCACTAGGTGAGAGTGAGGAGAGGACAGGACAGAACAGAACAGGGAAGAGAGTGTATTGGATGCTGATGTTTCAGGTCCTCATCAGTAGTCAACCGCGACTCGCGGTGTTCTATTCATTGGGCCTATAAAGAAATCAAAAGCCCACCAGAATTTAAGATATTCTTCACTTAAGTCATCCAAAATTAAAAAAAAATGAATATAATTGAACTCTAAATCCTGATTCGTAAAATGTATTACTGTTTTTTTAAATCTGTAATTAGTGTGATTAGATCCGTGATTAAAAAAGAAAAACAGTGATTTTTTAGTGCAATTATGTGCTATGTGAAGGCAAATAATTAATTAAAGATGATTAATTTAATATAAGAACTGTACAATTTTGTGCAACGAATTGGAAAACAACATTTTATTTTGGAAAGTTTGGAAAGGTGAGCACTTTTGAAAAATTTATAGTTTTTAATTTCTTAGTTTTGTAATCGATATTTTTTTAGCTTAAATCACAATTTTTATTAGTTCTTAATGAATTAAATAATCGGAGTTGAATTACAGAAAGACGTAACTTCCAAATTAATTTTTATTGGGGAAGATTTATTAAAAGTGTGAATAACCTTTATTCAGAATATTAATTATATAAAATGTAAATTATTCATAATAATCGACGCTGGAAATACTAAACGTAAAGTTGCCCTTGATATATTCTCAATGTTAAGGCCTTCCTTTCTCCTTCGAAGCAGCATTGTTGAGAAATGAATCGACTGCTTTTTATGAAGTTTTACTTTTCATTGACTATCATTGAATCTAGAGATCTTGCTTGAAGAAAGTTTTGCTCTTCAATTATTAATCATTTTCGTATTAAAACATAATTATAAATGAAAATAGTTTTTGTTTTTTAATTCAACATTTTTGGCTTTATCAGCTTTTATTAGATTGCCGTATCATCAATTTCTAATAATAAGTCACTTTCTCTACCAGTGAAAGAGGCACGAAATCTAAAGACATCAATCTGAAATCTATACATATTTTAATCTGCTTGAAAATTTATCCGAAAAAATGTGTAACTATAATTTGACAAATTTGAAACTAGATATACTTTATGTCTGCTTTCATTTATTTTATTTTAAATTATTTCATTTTTAACCATTATTTTAGTTCTTTTTAATCTATAGATCAACAAAAATGAAATATTATTAAGTCAGAAATTTTCATTAAAATAATATCGATGCATAAATATATTGTCGATGCAATTAAGAATGTTTATCTTGAGTTGAATTAAAAATATTGAACGCTGCTAACATGATTTTTTTTTATTTAACATAATTTGTGAGTCAGATATGATAATCTAATATGTAAGAAATTGTTTTATTAAAAAGGGGCTAACGATCTTATGTTAGTGGTGAAAGTTTTAGTAGATAATTATGCAACGATTATGTTAAATTGCAATTTTTCACTGGAACGTTCTATTATTAACACTTATTTAAAATTTTGCTGTTATCAATATCTGAACATCATGATGTTGAAGTGAATATTGTTAAGATTTTAAAAACTGATAATGTTGGAACAAATATTTATTAATGCAAATTAGAAAATAACAGTGGTAATGAAATTCCCTGAAAATGAAAGCACTCTTAGAGTTTATGAAAAGTGAAAGTAATTAAAAAATAAACACAACAATATAAAACTATTAATTTGAATAAAATTTTAATGAAATATAGCTTAATGGAAACTATTAATTTATATTACTTATTATAGTAAAATTTTTATTTGGGGAATTTTAGACTTAGACCTAGGACTTTGATTCCTATTTTTGCGATTGGTTTCTTGGTAAACCAAAAAAATATTAACTTTGGTAATATAATTGTAATTGAAGAAAAAAGAATCTAAATTTAGAAAGTTGAAGTTAAAATGGAATGAAAGTTTAAATTAAAAAGTTACTCTGTAATTTATTAATTTCAAAAAAAGGAGAATATAAGCGAAAGAAAGATGAAATTGATGATAATGAGGTTGTTTCGCTTATTCAAAGTTATGTTCAAATGGTGTTAATTTTTAATCCTAGGGATATTAAATTACTTTACATAATACAAAATTAATTACTAAAAGAGGTTCTCAATGTGAAAAAATAAAAATTCCAAAAATGTTGATGAAACTGAAGATTCTTTAGTTTGTTTAAAATTGACGACTTTAAGCATTATGTTTGAAGTTAAATTTAATATGAATTGGAATAATATAAATTTAGTTAATGACAGTGGTTCTCAACTAAAGATTAAAGTTCGAAGGAGAAGAAAGTTTAATTTGTCAAATTCTTTTAAAATTGATGATTGCCAGGACTAAATGGAAATACTATAAAAATATGTTGACTTTTTCCTTCGAGGATTTATAATTAACTTGGATAATATAATATAAATAAAAAAAAAGAGATTCTCAATTTTTTAAAAATATATAGGGGAGAAAAGTTCAAATTGAAATTTGATGATTCTGAGACTTAATTATAAGTCCAATAATAAAGTGTAATTTTTTATATTCAAGCACTTTTGAATGGGCAGTATCGCAGTCGAAAGTTTGCGGTTAACTTTCACTAAATCCTAAAAGTATAGTATAGTACCGAGGTTCTCCATTTGGATCAGAATTGGTTACTTAGCAGCACTGTACGTTCCACTTGTTTCAGTGGCCTGGTTCCGTGTCCTACTTTTTCACTGGACTGTACAAGACCATCTTCACCAGGTTTTGTAAATTGAAACTCAGATTGTACAGTTAACTCTAAGAGTTTTTACTGTCAAATTGGCAAGGACAAAAGGAAAATATTTTAAAAATTTAATTAAAAAATCGTTTTTTTTTTATTAAAATAGATCGTTATTTGATATTGATCAAATCCAATTTTTGATGAAGATAAGAAAGAGGAAAAAATAAGATTATTTTTTTTTATTTTAGAATAAATTATTTTAAAAAAATATTAAAAATAAAAACGCTCCTTTCGTTTTTTAAACAAATATTTGGTGATTTTTTTTCTGTTTTTCTTAGATTGATTTCAAAGATTTTGAGAAGATTTGAAAACTAGTTTATTTATGTTCACATTTTTTTGAGTCATCAAAAATGTGTTTTCAATTTATTGTGAAATATTATTTATAATTGAAAGGAGCCGCGATGGCTATAAAGAGCGTTCGAATGATTATTTTTGTAAAGCTTGACATACATAAAACTACTACTTATTAAAC
>JAUESI010000008.1:4338277-4354026 GCA_032275145.1 Synergus laeviventris | reverse complement strand
ACTACTTATTAAACGTAAATGACATCTAAACGATCTTGTACCGTTAATTAATTTTTTTTTTGAAAAACGATATGGCGGTTTTGCTACTGCCATTCATATTACTTGTCATCGTGACTCCCTCTTCCCTGGCAAAGCAAAGGAGAAACGACAAATATTTATCGAATTTTGGTGAGTGGATACAATTTTAGAACAATTCAAATATACAATTCAAATCATATTCATAACTCACATTTTTTTCAGAGCCTTTGGAAATTCCAGACGTGCAAGAAAATACGATTGAGAATCCAATTGGAAATCAGGAGGAATTTCGATTTTTTGATCAGCTTGGATGTAAGTCTAAAATAATTGCATTATTAATAATTAAAATAATTTTATTTATCACTACTCTGAGTATTCTTTTGCATAATTTTAATATCTGTTTGAAGAAATATAATACCACAAAAGGAAGATGCGATTAGAGACCGAGTTTTCTGGATTCAGTTAATGAAGAGAACCATGTTTACACACGTTTATAACATAAATATATATTTTTTTCGAGAACAATAAAATGACTTTCACTATCTGTGAAATCCAAAATGCCTGCTAATTGACACTTTCCATGTGTCTTAAGGCTACGATCATAAATGTATGCAATTCAAAATAATTTTGTCTTTGTTTGAGAAACAAAGGATTGTCTTTTGTTTTGTCTAAATGCAACTTGAGAAACTGTTAATTATGGAATTACAAATAAATTTTGAAGGGAGATGAAAATGTACAATTTTTTATAATTATATATTTTAGTAAATTACTTATGATTGATAAATTAAAAGTATGTTTAACAAATCGTATCCTTAATAAGAGTTAAGAAATTGAACTTCAGAATGATGAAACGATTTTTATCAATGGAAGAAAAATATGTAATATAGAATAATAGAATTTAAGGAAATATAACGTTGACAGACTTTCGCCTTGAAGAACGTTATTATTATACTGTAATTATTTTGTTACGCTTGACGCCTAGTTTGAACGCTAAATCTTGGACAAACTACCTTAAAATGTAGATCGTAGTTTTATTTATTTTTTTTTTAAAGTTGCTCTTTATTGACAATTTATTTTTGAATGAAGAACGGTATTGACTTGCATATGTGCGGAAGAAATTCCGCAAATTACAAGAATATCGTGTAGCTCTTTACTTGAAAGAGAAAGGCCATACATCTTTCTTGTTCGCGACAAAAGAGTTTCTTTTGAATCCGGATATGCGCAGCCATCCGGAAACATATGTCCAGTCTCATTATGTTTTTTTTTTTAATTAATAATAAGAACTCGCGCAAAGAACGCGAATAAAATGCTAAGAAAAGTAGCTGCAGTACTTTGTAAAAATTTTTCTAAGTCCTTTTGGACGAATTTCTTCTGTATATTTTTTTTAAGACTTTCTGTTATAGAAAATCTCTTTCAAATCATTTCGTTTCATATAAAATCTATTATTCTCTAAGAAAATATGTGTAACGTTTTGTATATTTATTTTACGTTTTTTAAGAATGTATTTAACATGAGATTATCATAAATAATATATTAAAAAAAGAATTTTTAGAGTTTTAGAATGTGTAACGCTTCGAAAAAAAATTTCCATACAGATAAATTAATAAACTTATTTTATAATCTATAGAGAAGAAGTTACATTTTTTATTCAAACTTTGAAAATTCAAATTTGTTTAAATTGGAAAATATAATGAAAGGGCATTTTTCAAAATGTGAAAAATGGAGCTTTGCAATTAAATTCATATCTGTCTCAATTTTTGATATTTTATATAGTTTATTGTGTGGATTCGCAGATAAAATATATAGAATTTCCTGTTCTTTGCAAAAATCTTCTTTCGAGGATAGAAAATTAGAAATTTTTGAAATGCATAGATAAATCAGAAACATAAAGATAAAACACTTAGGCTAGACGCCGGCGCTGGAGGTTCTTGGAAAAGTCACCTAGACGCGGAAGGAAAGGAATCAGTGACAAGGATAGCGTCGGAAATTAATAGCGGAGGGGGATAAAATGTGAGGAAGACACCATAGGCTGGTATGGTGAGGAGTTCGGGAAAGCTGATATTGCCGGTGAAAGCAGCAGCCAAGGCTTCGATCAAGTCCTGAGATATTTACTCAAGTCAGTCCACGTGCAGGTCGCGTTCTTTGCACGTTTCTATCGCGACATCGTGGACCTGCCCCAACCTTGGACAATATCATTAAATCGTTTTAAAATAGTCCAATAATCAATCTGAAAACATTGATAGTTAAAATTCTTTACCAATATGATTCATTCAAATATCAAAGAAGCCAGCATCATCAGAAAATCTCAAAGGACCTCCAACGTCTTCTGCTGAAAAGTTCAAGATCTAAATTTTGATCAGCTTAAATCGTCCAGGATAAAATGATAAATCTTCTAAATTGAAAATGAAGAGACTGATGCAAAAGTTTGAAAAATGAAAAGATCAGGATTAGTTAAGAAGTTTCTAGAACACTAGATAGATCCAGAAGGTTTGGGATTATTATCAATGTTTGGATACCAGATTACGGAATCTTTAGTCAGAAGTGAAAAATGAAACCCCAGGAGTTGATGATCCCATCGCGTGAGGGAAGTTTTGCTCTAAAATTGAACAAATTTTCGAGGAAAGAAAGTGAAGAGTGAAAATTTTAAGTTCCTGACAGATCATGCAGCTAAGGATCTCTACCGGTTTTCGGTACGTGCTGATGATAACGGTGGTGTCTGCGATCAATGGGAACTACGACCTCCGCGAAATGTCTAATTATAAGTCCCAAAGGACTCCTCGACTTTCTAAAAATACGAGAATTGATAGACCAGTTTCCGAGATTCTCGTGAGTCAACAAGCTTTTGTGAATAATTTTGGGCTCGGGAATAATCGAAGGGATGGTATTTTGCTCGATGAGATTCGTGAAAAGGAAGACCATCTGTTTAAGGACCAGGCAAATTCAAGGAGCAAGTACGTTCGTCAGAATCGAGCCATTGAGAGTACTGTGCAAAATGTGATCGATAGGGATTTTATCAGAGGAAATTCAAAGGATTACTCGAATCCGAATAGGTTTGTTCCCTATCCACAAGAGGAGGATCGATTTCCGGCAGCGAGTTCCCTGAATGAGGAGACTGCAAATTGGAACTCTGGGTTTGAGGATGAAAAGGACTATTTTGATGAGAGTGAGAATGAGGGAGTAAATTTTGAGGAGTTTTTAGATGAACTTAGTAGACAGAAAGTTAATGGGGAATTGGAGGATTTGAGATCAGGTACTCGCTCAAGACAGGGAAGAAGAAGGAAGCTGACTAGTCAAGAGCAGGGAATTCTTCTCGTGGAGGCTCTGAGGAAGAAGCGAAATTTTACTCAAGTTAACGACCATCGTGGACATGGATCTGATATTCAGAGCGGAATTATGGATATGCTTGGTAAAAGTACGTGCAGAGTTGTGACAAATTTGTGATACAGTATTTTTTAATCAAAAAGTCGTTTACAATTAGTTATCAAATGAGTTCCTAGAATTAGATTACAACATGAATTTAGTAAGTTATTATTTGAGGGACATCTTTAAATAGGTTTTAATGATTTAAATATTGAATTGCCTTGTTTTCTTTATAGAAAAAAGATATACTAAGAATTAGAAGATAAATTATAATGGATTTACTGAGACAAAAAGGGCAACTTTACGACAGCTGTCTTTGTGTTAAAAATAATTTAAGTTTCTGGAAAGATCGGAAGATCTCTTCCTTTTTTGTTTGGGTTCTTTTCTTGAGTGATTCTGTGAAAGACAATAATTAGATACCGGTGTAATTAAAATCGACTGATAAGATTGTGGGCGAGTAATTCAGACTTCTTTGGAACTTTCACGTTCATCCGTGAGCGGAGTCCTAAATTTCACTTACAAAACTGTGATTCGGAACGAAAGTGCTTGGTCGATCGTTTACCTTGAGAAACAGAGCAAACAATTCTTTACAAGCGAACTGTGTGTGACCGATGACAATTCTCGAAGTACACAAATCCTGACATTATACTTTAAAAACATTTTTTCTCCATTTCTTCATCAGCAGAATTTTCTAAGATCATAATCTTTGGAGAAGATAATTTCCTCTTGCATAAATAATTTTAGACGTAAAGATTATCTGATTTTTAAATACTCTTCAAATTGTCTAAATTCTGTAGGACAACTAAATAATTTCGTCTGTCGGAGTTAAGAAACTTTGTCTTCATTGTGGGATTAATTCTCACGAACTTGTATAGCATTAGAAACCAGTGACCTGATCTCACGGTTCGATAAACAGAAGGATTAGATAAGATGTTACTATACTGCCTTGTCATTTAGTTTTATTTAGTTGTTCTCTCGAAATAATTAAGTCATCAAGGATCTGTAATAGTTGAATGTTCGAAGTATTTTTTTTCAAATTTAAACAATTTCTTGCATTATAATATATTTTGAATAATATTCCTTCACGTACGAATATCTTTCTTTACTGGATACTCTTATTATTCTTGCAGATATAATTAAATAAAGAGTCTATTGTTCTCTTTGAATTCGATAGCCAGCGTGATTAAATATTTCTAATGTATGTTATTTCCTTCCAGTGATACCACAAACATGTAAATACAAGGGCACAAAATTCGAGTGTGGCCTTAGTATAAGTTGCGTCCTTGGAGGTGGTCGTCCGGTTGATCTCTGCTCCGGTGGTTTGATTTGGAGCTGTTGTGTCGACGATGATGACATTCCTGAAAAAGTCACAAAGCCCAGCGTAGGTCTTCTACAGAATGCTAGTGAGTATTTTTTCATAAATAATTAATTTAATTTACTTTATTTAATTGAACTTCAAATTCCTCCAATCTTCACTACTAACAACAAGAGAATTAATTTCCCAAATAATTTACAAAGAATTTCCCCATGAGGAGTGATTGATTTTACTATTTCACGACTTTTTTGAAATTCGTAATTTGTGGACTAAGTGGAGATGGATTTTAGCTTTCTCGCTAAATTTGGCGAATCAGCGCCCATACCTGGACGACGATGTTGAAATATATAATAATGCGATGCATCCTAGTCCTGGATACACTCACACTTCTCACCGACCCTCGTATGTTTACTCTGAAACCACACACAAACCACCAAATAACAAACCATCGTATTCACCATGGACTCAAAATCGCCCGAGTGCATCTTCTGTCGATCCTTTTGTAAATCGACCTGAAGGAGGATTTGATTCTGGGGATTACGAGAACAACTATCAGCAAACGACCTCTTCCGGTATTTATAATATGGACCAGGACTATCCTAACTCAGAGCATTCCTCCAGATATCGTGGTAATCGAAATCCGAGTTTTCTTCGAGACTCCTGCACTTCTCTTCCTTCCCTGCTGAAAATTCCCATACAGTTTTCCGTCAAGATTCCTGTACATGTTTCTTCGCCAATTTCCTGTACAGGAGCTTGTATGTGAATTTTTAGCGGGATCTCTTCTCACAACTCTTAGGACTTTAAAAAAAAACTTTGAGACTTAGAAACTGATTTGAGAAGGTGGTCGATTTATTATTTTTTTAATTCATATGTATTTATAAATTGTTTAAATAAACATAAAGATTTGGAAAGTTTTAAATATAAAAAGTAAATGTTGACCTACTTTTTCAAAATAGTTTCACGAGTTGTCAAGTTCATTCTGAAATGCTTCTTCACTTCTTCCATCCAGGGAAGCAGAATCTGGATTTCTAAAAGCGAATCTCAACAATAGAAATGTTATTGAAAGAATCACGTGGCTTACTTAAATCCTTATCTTCGCACTTAAGATGATTTTGCACAGGAAGTGACCTTCTCAGTTATACAGCAATATGTCAGAGAAACGCATGAATTTCTTTCTTTACCTCGATACTCTCTCTTTACACAACCGTTTTTTTAAACGATTGGAAGCACTTCTTTTTTTCCTATTTATCATTAAAAAAGCGCTCTTCTTTAACTTGTTCATTTCGAAACACACAAAACAGACGAGAATCGACAGAAATGTTGACACCCTCTTCATTCATATTATTAAGTTCAATAAAAAATCTGCACTTTTGTGTGACTATTATGCAAGGCTTTATCATATTTCAGTGAATTTAGCTCTGTTCTTAATAATTCAGGTCCTTTTTCTTTTCTTGAGTCTGAAATGTTATCTTTTTTATTTTTTAGGTTGCGGCGAACTCTACACTAGAAGTAATAGAATCGTGGGTGGGCATAGTTCTAGTTTCGGCAGTCATCCGTGGCAGGTAAGATATGCCTGGATCATTCCCTTCCGACCAAAAGTTTCGCTCCATTTTCTTCGTCATAAATTTCACAGATACTTTCACACGTCGAGCGCCACTTTTCCTTTCTTCTACACTATTCACGTATCTTTTAATACCTTCGTGACTGAGCACGGTGTTGAATTTTGCGAACACATTTTCTGGAAGCAAACCTTTCTTCATTATTCATGAATACAATCTATATTCTGCCTTTACCCAATCTCGTTTTTTAAACAATATATTTAGCTATTCTAATTATCCTTTTCACCCGTAAAGTGCGATTTAAAGTTCTACTTTTGAATTTTAAAAATTAGCTTCCATTTTTTAATTCAATTGAGTCCAGTTCTTATTTTACTTAAATAATTATAAAGATAAAAATGAAAATCGAAGAGTCCAACTAGGAATCGTTTCATTAAATGCTTTTAATCGGGGAAAAACCGGGAAATTAAATAAAAATCGCATTAAAATTCCAGTTTCCATTCTTTTAATAATTATCTATACTATATGAACAATTATAACTTGAAGTTGTTTAAACATGACATTAATTTTTATAAATTTATTCTTTCAGGCCGCTATAATCAAATCAGGATTCTTGTCGAAAAAGCTCTCATGTGGAGGGGCTTTACTCAACAATCGATGGATTGTAACTGCTGCTCATTGTGTTGCTACGTGAGTGCTCCTTTTCTTATTAATCATGACTAAATTTAATTTTGCTTATACAATTTGTTAAAATAATCAATATAATCATATTCAATTAAAAGTGTAACATTTCAACATCGATTTTAAGATATTTTAAGAGTTCTTTTTATTGATAATAATTTATTCTAGTTATTCTAGTAAATCTATTCTATTAAATTCTTTTAAAAATTAATTTTGATCCTCAATGATAATTGATCAAACATGTTGTTTCTTACAAACGATAATTATTGAATATTCTGAATAACTTTTTTAAAAGGATTCTAAGGGATTCTAATTAAATCATAAAACTATGACCTTAATAGTGAGACTCAAAAAGAGAAAGAAAAGTGAAATAGAATTAGAGACTGGGTAGAATTGTTATTGTCAATTGAAATTAAAGCGAGTAGTATCTGGAACAAAGTTGAACATAGAGATTGCGTGCAATAGGACTCCGAACAGCAACTTAAAAGTCAGACTAGGAGAATGGGACGTCAGGGACGCCTCAGAACGATTACTTCATGAAGAATACAACATTGAGCGAAAAGAGGTAAGAGAAAACAGGCAAAACTAACGAAAAATTACGTTACGTAAATGTTATTCAATGATACGAAATGTAACTCTTTTTTCTTAATCAGACTGGCCATTATATCCTCCGAAGGAAATTAAAATGGAAATTATTACTTCATTAAGTAGAGGGACTAAATTATTAATTTTGAAATTCTTTTTTCCTCATTGGAATAATTAGTTATTGAAAACTGAATTAAAACTTTGCAGGTGCATCCACAATATTCGCCGACAGATTTTCGAAACGATGTGGCACTCATCAAATTATCAAGGACTGTCGCCTTTAAGCAACATATAGTGCCGGTGTGTTTGCCAGCCAGAAATCTGAAACTCTCAGGACGTGCTGCCACGGTTGCTGGTTGGGGTCGAACTCGACACGGTCAAGTTTCAGCACCGACGGTTCTTCAGGAAGTCGAAGTCGAGGTATGATTATAAAGAAGAAAGTAGTAAAAGACTCGAAGAGTGACTTTCAAAATCTAGGATTACAATTTCATGTAAAAGAAAGAGATACTTGAGTTGAAAAAAAACTTACTTTAATTTGTTCAGTAAGTGCCTAAAGTGAAATCTTTAAGAGGATTTGTTTAAGACACGAAATATACTACTTTATGGAAGAAACTATTAGCCTACAACTCTACAAAATATCTAACAAAAAGTTTCATCCCTCTATGGATTCAATTTTTATTTTAGGTCATTCCTAACGAAAGGTGCCAAAGATGGTTTAGAGCAGCTGGAAGAAGAGAAACGATTCATGATGTCTTCTTGTGTGCTGGATATAAAGAAGGCGGAAGAGATTCCTGTCAGGTAATTAAAAATGAAATCTTGAATTGAGTCATAGAGAAATTTATATTACAATTTTTTTGTTTTATAATTTAATGTTTCTGAGACGCAAACATAATTTTTTTTATTAACAGGGCGACTCCGGAGGTCCATTGACGATGTCCGTGGAAGGTAGACACGTCCTGATTGGCCTTGTGTCTTGGGGTATTGGTTGTGGACGAGAACATTTGCCCGGAGTTTACACCAATATTCAGAAGTTTGTACCCTGGATTGATAAAGTTATGAGCTAATAATCTCTTTGCATTTATATTCCAAAGAGTAAGAAAGAAAAAGAAACCAATTCCGAAAATGCAATCTTAGGAAGGGGAGCAAATCCCCAAGTCTCAAGTCCCAAATTACCAAAGTTTCTTTCTTTTTAAACTGATTCAAAATTCTTGAAGAAATCCTCCCATTTATTTCATAATTGAGAGAAAAGCTCACATCCCAGAAATTAATTATACAGAAATAGTTTGTTCAGGGAAAAATAAGAATTGCTTTTAAACGTCCTCCTATTTATTGAAGATAATTATATAGTATACATTGATTTAAAAAATTTTAAATCTGTCTTTTTCACTGATTTAGAGTAGCGTGCGATTGGCACTCAAAAATTTAATAAGAATCGAAAGTTATTTTGTAATTTAAGCAGTCCACTGCTGATTATCTAAGTAATTATGTTATTTATTGATAAAAGGCCATTGGATCTATTAACTCTGACATCAAATCTCAGGGTATTGTAATTTGCAAGTTCGAGAAGATTCTGTTAATGTCATCTAGCAGAATCCTTTGATAATGATAGACTCGCCATGATTGAATCGTGTAAAAATATTTTTATACCTACGACAAAGCACTAAATGTGTTTGGCAAACATTTAATAAAAAATAGGGTGTATGAGATACCTGTCTTTTTATTAAGACCTCCATTTATTTTGTAAGTGAAAAACTCTAGTTTTAGAAAGCGGGTAGGTACCTAAACAAAAGGAAGCGAGATTAATGTAAACGTATTATTTTATTAACCATCATAAATTAGGTGTTTTGCGATTCTTGGGAGTCCCTTGATAATTTCGCTAGCTAGCTCGTTACAAATTATAGACCACTTTACCCGTAAGTGTCTCTACAGTATTATACAATATACATATTTTCAGAAAAAGAGCGTCCCAGTATGAAACAAACGTAGTCAAGTACATATCTATTTAACAAGAAGGTTAGCCTATTTGTTAAAATTTCTTCATAATTCATAGGTCATCTCAAAATTTAATATGAGGACGAAGCGAGAAAGATTCGTAAAATGAAAAAATTACATTTTCGAGGTGACTCACTGCTCTTCTAAATCTTTATGGCATTTTAAATTAGTGTGCAAAATAGCATTTTCATGAAACTGAACAAAATCTGGTTCTAAGGTCAAAAAACGCAATGCTTAACATTTATGACTCGATTCTTCTCTAAATGTTCTTCTTTGACGATGAAATCATCATCATTGTTTAAATAATTTTCACACTTCCTAAATCACACACTCATTTCTTTTTTACTCTAAACTTAGTCTTAATGCCTTACATTTTCTTGCTTTCTTTACAGAAACGTAGAAAATTAAATACAATCTGTGATTGTAGATAAAATCACTATTTATACACAGAGCGAATCTACACTTCCGGCAAAACATCTCTTTAATAGAGATATCCACATAGGAACTAAAGTGTTTCAAACCAATTTTACAAACGTAACGTAAAACTTTACAACTTTTTTTTACAGATGAGAGCTAAATTTACAAAAGTAATTATAAATGCGAAAAGATATATGTAATTATATTAATAATCATTAATAATTATAAAATCTTTTGTAATTAATTATTTTTATAATTATATTTAATATTTATACTAAACCTATAGTCACTGAAAAAATTGCCTTAAAAATTGTGTTTCTGGAAATGAGTGACGATTTCAGTGAAGGGATGTTTCTTCATGAAATCAAGAAATTAGTGACTTATTTTTAAGTGAACAATTTTTTCAGTGTTTGTGATAGTACTATACAACCTAGAATGTCGGGTTACTGCATGAGAACTTTAATTAGGAATTGAGGATTTGTTTTATTTGGCGAAAAAGAGATTTAACGGGCAGTGTAACCGTAATTGTAATGTCCATTATAATCCTCGATCATACACAGCATAAAATTAAAAACAATCCATGTAAAAATTTGCGATATAATTTATAGTCGAAAATTATTTTTATAAATAAATTAAATTGTACATTTTTACTTGGGTTTAATGAGTAAATTCGCCATGGCTTTGCTCAA
Organism: Synergus laeviventris; assembly: GCA_032275145.1. Classification (NCBI taxonomy): domain Eukaryota; kingdom Metazoa; phylum Arthropoda; class Insecta; order Hymenoptera; family Cynipidae; genus Synergus; species Synergus laeviventris. The sequence goes on along the minus strand of JAUESI010000008.1, from coordinate 4,343,413 downwards.
TCCCTATACACAATTATTTGGTGTATTTCGCATTATATGAAAATAATTGAGTGCTGTCGAATAGATTTAAACCTTGAGAAACTCGATTTTTTAGAATGACCATGACCAATGTATAAATTAATAGTTTTTTTTTTAAATTTGCTTTCTTATATGTGCGCCAATGGTAATAATATTGATCGACGAAGGCTGACTGTCAATTCCATTTTAATGCAGCGAGCATCCTTACATTTATTCGTAATATATTTTAAAGATTTTTTTACAGTTACAATTTTATAAAGTTTATAGGTTTTCAAAATATAGATAATTTTTTAATGTGAATTTACTTTTAATTTTTAGAGATTTATTTAAGTAACTAATGAAAAGAGAGATTTTTCTTAGGAATTCATTAGGTCTCTAAGTATGTACATGTAAGAAATATTTATATTAATTTTACTTTTCGATATATTATATTGAAAGGGTTAAGATTATAAAATTTAATGAAATTATTCGATTAGTGTAATTTAATTTAAGATTTAGGAATATCTAAAATTTTTGTCATGAATTAGCTTATCCTCTCAGGATTATGGACAGAATTTTCTTTAACGCAATCGTTAATATTTTTAATTACAAAATCATAGTTGATAAAAAAAAAATTGAATGACCTTCATGAAAGTAACAATTAATTGAAAAAATGTGGAAATTAAGAATCATTTGGATTGGATCAAACTCGGTCAATCAATATTTTTATAGCGACTAAGCGAGAGTAACAAGTGACAAAAATAAATGATTAGAGAGCGTTGTGCGAATCGATAATGACACAAAAGAATCTCTGAATCTATACATAATATAACGATTAATAATTAATAATCAATACATTTTTACGAGATGCACTTTTGAGTGTTTAGGAGACGCTGCCTTGCTTCTTACACCTGTCTGTACATAATACATATATATGTATATACTTTCAATGAAAAACTCATGTAAAAGTGCTTCGTCAATTCGCGCTTTCTATATCACCTAAGTTTTGTATATGAGTAATCGGTAACTTTTTGGTCATTTTATATAACATCTAGTGTGGCGGTAGTTACTTGATAATATCAGTAAAGTTTCTTAATAAAGTATTTCTTTAGAGTTAAACTTGTCAAGTACTACTTTGAAATCCTAAGTCGCTATATTAACTAATACTATGTGTATAATATACAATAATAATAGTAATAATCATAATAATGATAATATTCATAACAATAACAATAATAATAAATAAATATATTATATATTTATATATTTAAATATGTATAGTCGTAATAACCGTAATGTTTTGTATAAATTTTTGAAATTCCGTTTTCGATTAAAATCGTATCGTTTTGTGTTTTTTCTTTTTTTTTTATACATCATTACTCGCCGTGTAAAAATAATACTTCGATTTTTATCTTAATAACACACTGTCTCAGATCTTTACAAATAATATAAGTTTTAGAACGTGTTAAAGACTACGACTTCGTATGATGTTGATTTTTTTGAACCTAAGCTAAAAGTTAGATATTTAATTCAATATTTTCTAGTAGGAAGAGATTCAATCTTTCTATAACTTCCGAGCTTAACATTTCTCTTGATTTACAGACAAAATTTTTGTATGCCTCGTTTTTGTATTGTTTTCGGGGTCCTGGAGAAACAAAATGGTAAAATAAAATAAAATGTTCCTCTTAAATAATATTCTTTTTTAATTAAATAAATTAACAGATAAATAAATAAATCTTATAAAATAGATGAAATTCTAGGTTCGCATTGCATTTGGAAGGCTGTTAATTACTAGAAATAATCGACTACAATTTTTTCCTAAGATTTCAGTATCGAGGCTGCTTTTCGGTTGGCATCTTGTCCCCCTGACACTATAATGCATTTTCAAGAAATCTTTATAAAAATATCGCGTAGTCGTCGTGTCCATAGTACGTTACTAGTTGAGAGAAAAATTTACGACGATTGTGTCTTTTCTTGGTCCCGTTTCGCGCGACGTTGAATTTCCCGCGAAACAACGTTATTTTCGAAAAATTACGGACAAGACGAACCAGGTCCCAACTTTTACATGGAGGCGATTATTATTTTTTTTTAATTTCTGCGTAATTCCTTTTGCATGGCTTTTTTTTTCTCTCGACATTCACGACCTGTCGGTTACGTTTTCACTAAATCTTAAAACACCTTTGAGATCTTCATGAAAGACATTATCTAAGGGCTTTCCCCTTATCGTTATTTTTATGGTTCTGTCCCTTTCTTTGAGTACCTACCGTGAAAAATTACTAGTTGTATGTCATTTATATGTATACAGTACAAGCCAAAGGAAAAATGTCATTTCGATCTACGAACTGTTTATATACGTCGTGATAATTTATTTTTTCGTTTATTTACTTTTTATCTATTTATAATGTTACACTTTGTAAAAAAATGCATGTTTAGTGGAAACGTATCCTTCACATTCGTGCATCACGTATGCAGTCTAAAGCGATTTCCTATAACCTACGGACGTTAAAGCAGTAAGATCACTTTGCACTCTCTGCTTCCATAACTTTTAAACTTTTAAGTTGCGAGTCTCTGAAAGAAGCTCTCCTAAGCTAAAGTGGCACCTCGAGCCAAACTTTTTTTTGCCCTCTGGATCGAAGAAAAGTTTTTCTGAATTTAAGAGTGGATTAATGGAAGCTGAGATTGTAAAATTAAATACTTTAGTTTACTGAATTTTGAAATTAAATCTTGAATACTAAGCTTAAAACTCTATTTTTTCATTTTATTCAAAGAGTATTATAATTATCAATACTAAGAGTTAATAATATTCAAATATTAAAAAAAATTTAAATAGTCCTATACAGAGCGAAAAAGTATCTAATTATTATATTTGTTAAGCAAAATGAAGAAATCAAAGTCTGATATACTATCCTGACAAAAGATTCCAATTGAAATTCATTCCGAGCAAATCCGAAATTTTTCGAAATCTGTATCCGAACTAAACAGTTTAATTCCGATCTAATCCGAAGGAAGTTTTCAATCCGAATTAATCAGAATTAATCCGAAATTTCAATCCGAAAAATTCCAGTGATTCCGAAAAAATTGGATTCATTCGGATTGACTGGATTTATTCAAAATTGAAAATGCCGGATTAATTCTGATTATTTTTATTTTTGAATAGGTTTTGGATTGGATCGGCTTGAAAACTTCCTTTGGATTATAGATCGGAATGAAACTGTTTGGTTCGAATACAAACCCCGGATCAATTTGAAACTTTTGCTACAGGGTAATTTACATTCAAAAAGCACTTTTTCCCGAACTATAATTTATGAAAAGCAAAATGAAAAATACTTTTTAGAAGAAAGTCAATGAATGCAATATTTTCTTATTTAACATTAAAATGATTTTGTGGCTTTTTAGTTTAGGAAGGCCTTTTTGAGAGTTTCTAAAGTATTAGAGAAGAGACGATGCTACATTCGCGCCTGACATTATTCATTCGGAATACAGAGACGAGATAAGTTCGTGTCGAATATTCGTAGTATCAATTATTAAAAAAAAGTTTCAGGCACGCAAGTCGGGCAGGGAGCAGCTCGCAGCGAGTGGAAGAATCCGTGCGTACCATACCTATTGCATTTCTGTTCCGTTCTAACGCTTCTCTCTCTCTCTCTCTTTCTTTCTCTCTTTTTCTCTTTTTTGCTCTCTCCTTTCCCTACTTCTCTTTATGTGATACCTCTCGCATCAATCGGAGATCTATCGATGATGAGCTCTCGTTGAAAATTAATATCATTGAGGAGTGATTGGACCCGATACGCGGTAGACCGTCGAATGCTTCGTTCATGAGTGCTACTTATGCGAATATATGCGCACTTGAATCATTCAAAGTATTCTGCATTCTTTTCGTCTTTCCTGCGAATACAGTCTATACGTTAACTATGATTATGAGAGCAGTACTTTAAATAAGTACGTATTATAATTATTCGTTGCATCAACAGGACGACGAGTGCATTACGAGAAGTACTTTGGGCGCTGACTTTCGACAGCTACTTTTCACCAGTTCACTCAAAACCCATTCCTCCACTTTTTATTCTAATATTCATTAACTATAATTATGTATTTGTGAAATGAAACTGAATAATTAATAATAAGTAGCGGAAGAAATTATCCTAATTATAAAAATATGTTAATGTTCTGTTTGGAATTCCAAAAAGGGTAAATTTTATATTGTTATTTTAGAGTCGAGAAAATTCCAAGGAATATTTGTGGAATTCTGGCGAATCTTATTTATCATATTTGTAGAATTTTAGCAGTAATTTCTACAGAATGGAAATGGAAATATCCAAAAAATTACGTTTATATTTTATAAATTTATTAAAGTTGAAGTAAAGTCGAAATTCCAACTTAATTTTTCCTACTTTTTTTTTCATTTTTGGGAAGTTTTTAGACAATTTCTATTGAATTCCTATACCAATTTTGTGGAATTTCTATGGGAATTTGATTCAATTCCAGTTAATATTTCATGGAAATAAAAACTAATAAAATTTGGATTTTAAAATTAAACTCTCTATATAGAATTCTGAGGCAATTCCATAAAAATTCCATAGAATTGGCTTTCCCATTATTTCTATAATTTCACTTTCATTGGAATTCCACGTAAATTCGATAATATAAAATAAAAATTACTACTATATCTACAAATAATCAAAGGTAATATAATAAAAATACTGAAAAGTTAGAAGTACTTTCGCATACAATTCGTCTTTCGAATTTCATTGAAGGAATAAGTTTTTTTTTAATCGCAGAAGAAACCGGTGAAGAAGCTGACGGACTCGAATGCAAAATCGGTTTACATTGAAGCTGAAATTCTGCGTGAAAATGAAATGCAGATTGGACCTCAAACGCTGTAGATCGATGCGCATTTCATTGCCTTTTATTGCAGACTTGTTATGCAGCCGCCCTAGAATTTTAGAAATAGAAGTGCGCATTATAAACCGAATCTACATTTTAGTCCGACTTAAGCCGCGTTTAAATCCGAAACCATGAGGGTATCTGAACCCCTGACGGTCTTTATCAAATCTCTCGATAATCCTATTATTCCATTTGAGCGAATTTCAACGACTTTTAGTTTTTTTTTTAATCAGATAATTTATACGTTTCATTACACTT
>JAUESI010000008.1:4327173-4338177 GCA_032275145.1 Synergus laeviventris | reverse complement strand
ATATTTTATAATCAACTTTCTGAGTGAGAGCCCGAAAGGTTAATGCTTCTAAAAGGACCGGTACACAGCCCTCTTAAGACCATTTAGTATCTGCCTTCCAATTTACTACTCTTATTGAATGAGGACCAAGGTTTATTGTTATTACCACAATACTAAAATTTATGAAAATTGCAGATGTTTTTTAATGGAATAAGGAAAACCCAACAAATGTAATACTTAGTATAAGAATAATGTTATAAAACAGAAATATTAATGAAACAAGCCACAACGTTGAAACATTTACATCCTCAAAAGTATCACAAAAAATTGAGACTTATATAATTAAATAAATTCAAATAGCTAATAGAATAATTATACAAATATTTTAGTAGTTTCATGAGACATTTTTTTTTATAACAGATTTCAAAATTGTGTAAGGTGAAAATAAATAAAAAATATATTCCTCGCAATTATCTCTGACTCTCCAGTGAAAAAGGTTGACTGAGATTTTGTCCTCGAGGTCCAAGGCCAAGATTCTATACTCTCTAAATCGGAATCAGTCAAAATTTCACTGATTTAATTAGTAATTGAATATTTCGCTGATGAATCAGTGATTTGAGCCTTTTCACTGATCAATTCAGTAAATAGCCCACTGATTATCAAACAACATGAAGTGTCAATCTTATTGATCATATTGATTCTATCAATTGTATATATTTATATGTGTATATATATATATATCGATCGTTGCAATGTGGCTTCTTTCAGTTCATGAAGCCTTTCGAAGCTCTTTTCTGTTTTTCCCATTTAATTATCCACATTATTCATTTTTTTCATTGATTTTAGTGTACAGTGAGTGAAATCATATTTAATTATTATAGAAATCGCTTCTACGTTTTGTTGTATCAAAGGTATGTGGTGTGTGTGTGTGTGTGTGTGTGTGTATAAATACAATTTTATTCAGATATACACTAGTTCAATTATTTCTTTTTTCTAGGTTAACTCCAATATTTTTTGTCATTTATATTATCAGAATCTCAACATCTAGAATTTACCATTTTTAGTTTACGGCTGTGACTAAATTTTTCGAGTTCGTAGCAGGTTATTATAAATTTATGAGAAATAATCTTCGATACACTGTAAATACACACTATTTATAAGTGTTTATGAAGGTTTCCTATTTTTTCCTGTAATTTTATATAAATTTGTAAAATTACTTCATAGTGAATTTACCAAGGATTTTTTAAAATCGTCACGCTCAATAAAGAATTTTGACAAATTATATGTAAACTAAATTAACCTTTCTCAATGTGGTAAATTAAATTACCCACATTAAAAGAAGTAAATTTACAAATTCTGATGAAAATCCAAATATTACCTGTAAAAATTCTACATTGAGCGTGACGATTTTATAAAATCATCGTCAAATTCACTAAACTTCACGAAGTCATTTTACAAATTTTGTATGAAATTACAAAAAAATATTAAAGTTATATCAAATTTTTTTACAGTGAAAGTTTACTATCTAATTTTAAACAATGCATTATTATTTGATTATTAAGTTTTTCAGATGTATATATTTATGAAAAACTAAAAAAGAAATGCGAAAAAGTATTCAATTCAAAAGATCTTTATTTAAAAGATTTTCAGTTTTTATTTCCACTCGTTCATTTTCAAATAAAAAATTTTTATCAAGTTGATTATGGAACCAAATATTTCAAAACAATAGAACCAGACTTTAAAATAAATTATTGAAGACTTAAAAAATTAAAAATTAAAATTGTCTGAAGCTCTATACAGTTTTTGTAGTAAAATGATTCAAGTGGTAAATACTCTTTGTTTTATTTAATTTTATTTCTATGTATGGATTTTTACAGATGATTCACGAAATACCGTTTCTAATTCCATACGAAGAGATTAAGTTTTTAGGTGTAATATTTGGCAGAATTTTTACTGGTCAATGCGAATTTACTTTTCAGGCATATGTGCTGTTTGCTAAAAGAAGTTCTGATTTGAAATGGAACGTGTAAGATGTTTTAAATGTAGAAAGTATGTGAATGATAGTGTTAATGGACTTACTCGGCATCTTAAATATAATCATGGATTAACGGTAAATCTAGGATATGGTCACACAGGATTTCAATGTGCTCAAAAAGAGTGTTACAGACGGTTTTCACAATTCGATTCATTACGAAAGCACATTCAGAGGGTTCATTTACGAAATATACCATGTCCCATAAGCTGGAATTACCACTTTGTCAAATTCAAAAAAGGGCTATATACCAAATAATACTGAAGAAGTTGATGGTGAGTTGGAAACAAATATTGAACCTGGAGACGAGTTTCAGAATGTAGACAATATTCAGAATCAACAGCATAGACAGGAGTTTAATGCTGCTAATAATAATACGGTCTGATAATACTCATGATAATGAACAGAGACAAAAGACTGCTGCTGATGATATTAATGAGGAAATTGAATTTGATGTTTTTTTACGTTCATCGATTGCGTGTATGATCTGTATAAGATTCCAATCAAAACCTATCCTCCTATCACTCCTATCACAGTTAACTTTTTGAAATGTAGATAGTCACAAAGTTTCTGCGTGATAAGGATATGCTCGAAACTGAAGCAAGTCAACAGTTATTAAACAACTTTAAGTTGAATAATACATTTAACGGCTTGCAATCAGTTGACCAGCAAATGAATATCCTAAAGGAATATTACAATTTTGTATAGAAATGCCTTTTGGAGACAGGGAAGATACTGCCCTTGATAAGAAATCTGGAACTTTTGTAACAGAAATTGTCACTGAGACATTTCAATACGTTCCAATAATCAAGGTATTGACTTTGATCATGAGGTAAAAGAAGCCATTTTGTCAGAGAAAGGATCAGATCAGGAAGGTGTTTTAGCTTTATTCGTCGATGGAGTCAATTTAAAGAAAATGAGTTTTTTCAGCGACACAAGCACGCTATAAGATTGGAACTCTATTATGACGAAGTAGAAGTTGTTAACCCGCTCGGGTCCAAAACTGTGATACACGAAATTGGTGTTATATTATTTAGAATTCAAAACATGCCAGCCCATATGAATTCTAAACTTGGAAGTATTCATACAGCTTGTATAGTTTACAAGGAAGACATTAAAAAATACGGATTCAAAAAGCTCTTTAGACCTTTGGTCTGTGATCTGAAAATATTAGAGTCTGATGAAGGTGTTGCGATCAAATTAGGAAACGAAACTTTGATTCTTCGAGGTACCATATTGCAGGATTCTGTATAGAGATGAACTGGCAATTCATCAAGTATATGTACTTCCCGGACCTTCTGCTAAACTTTTTTGCCGGACGTGCCTTATTACACGGGAAGAACTTCTTGCAGGAGATCTGCTGCCAAAAGAAGCTAGAACTGAAGAAGTATTTATTCGAGATTTACTTGCAATTAAAGACGGGGAGAGCACAGCCCGTGCAATTATGACTGCAACTGGAGTCCGAGAAGACAGCCCTTTAAATAAATCGAAATATTTCCATATTTCACGAAATCACATTCTTGATCCGATGCATGATCTTCTGGCTGGTATAGTGCCAATGATATTAAAGTTAGTTATTCATGAAAGTTCATGAGTTTTATACATTTGTAGACCATTTCTTCACTGTATAATTTTTAAATGATCGAATTTCAGCATTTAACTTACAGAATCGAAAAATAAGCCTTCATCGAACTTCACTGAAAGTATTGTCTGTAATACCGATGACCACACTGTACCTCAAAAAGCGATGCAGATTTGGTGTTTGATTAGAGTATTTCCCTTTTTGGTAATTGATAAATTACCACAAGATCACAAACACATGCATTTAATTATTCTGTTATTGAGAGTTATGGAGATTTTTATGGCTCCCAAGTTGACAAAAAGTCTCCTTCCTTATTTAAGACAATTAATTGCAGATTTCTTTGAGGTCTTCAAAAAGTTATATTCTGAAGTAAATTTCATTAATAAATATGTCACCATCTGAGTCATTATCCCGATTGCATTGAACGTTCAGGACCATTAGTCCTTTATTCCTGCATGAGATACGAAAGAAATCATGCTCCCTTAAAGCAAAGGGCTCAAGTTATTCACAATTTTAAAAATTGCCCAAAATCCCTTGTACGAGTCGGTCAAAGCACTCAGTGTGCATACTGGGGAGCACAAGATATAAAGGTATACAGTGTAAAAAGTGAAGGAGGCAATACAGTAGAGGTGGAGACGGAGAAAGAAATATAAATCTACCAACATTTGGATTCATTTCAGAAATCATAATTTTAGAAAAAGAAGTATATCTTCGATGCGTGATCTGCGAAACTTTACACCTAGATCCTGACTTGAATGCCTTTTCAATAGAACTTGACGAAGAAACTGGTCCCATATCTTTCGTATCTACTAAAAATCTTGGTCATTATAAATCTTTGTCTATATGGATACAGCCAGCATCCAAAGAACTGTTTGTTAGTCTGCGGCACATTTTATTATAATAATTCGCTTATTAATGGAAGCAGTTTTTTGAATTAACTAAAAAGGATTTGATGGAAATATTGAAGCTAAAATTAGGTTCTGCCAAAAAGATTATGAAAATTATCAAAGACTGTCGAGACTTATAGGAGAGACTCTTTAATTAACGCTCCTCGAGCAAGTACATCCGATGCACTTTTTTCGGTAAGATTTAAATTTTTTTACCTGATGTAGAAGTGATTTGAAGTAGCGTAAATTTTTTGACAGATTTATTTTGGTACACAGAAATACAAAACTGTCAGAGAAACGTTGAAAAATCACCAACAAGGGCGCAATTTAATAGCAGTCATTGAAGGAGAGCGGTACAGAGAAAACGATAGACGTAGCTTGATACGAATTATTGCGCCGAACTCATCGAAAAGTACAACAGTTTGTAAGTAATGGTCAGCCTTCAATTGAATCCACCAGTTATCTGAACTACTATTATCGGAGAAATTTATGGGACGAATTTTAAAAATTATAGCCTTCTTTACATGAGTGAATTAATTATTACTCAAGTGCCTAGAATTTGTATTTGTTCCTTTGAAAAATTGGGCTTTCTCAGAAACTGTGTAAAATCTTACCATATAAATTTAACAGATATCCTCCTGATGAGGCAAAATGGTGCTTGGCTAAGGCAATAATTCAGGAATTTCCTTCTCTGAGGGATATGAGCAGACCTGTTGGCTGTGTAAGATTATTGTTTATTTAAATATTGTTTTTGTTTAATGAAAAATAGAAATAACTCCTAAAGATATCACAATCTGTTTCTTCTACTTCTGTTTTTCATTCAAATTTATTTTTGTTTATAGAAACATTTTTTCGACAAGACTACCAGAAAAGGGTTTATCGCATTTAGATTATGGAATGCCCGCAAAAATGTTAGCCCCTCAAAAAAAAGTATGTTACGAAAAAAGTAAGAGATAATCGAAAAAGTCAGGAGAAGCGTGAAACTCTTACTTGTGAAACAAATCGTTTATCAGAGGAAATATTAGATCAAAAGGTATATGAAATAACTTCATAATATTTAATTATTTATCAATTTTTATAATAATATTGGGTTGACAATCTTAGTCTTTTCAAGCTAAATACTTTTGTTCGTGTAAAAAGTACTCCATTTTTAATAATTTCAATTTCTTTACAGTAGATTACTTGGATGCAGTTGACAATGTCCCGACCAAAAAAGAGACAAGCAATATCAGAGTGTCTAATGGAAACTTTCGCAGATAGACGTCGAGATTGCAGAGGAATATCCAAGACTTTTTGACTTGCATGGTGAATTGGTAAATAACGTTCAAAAAAAACTTTTTCTACTAATAAAATATATTTAAAGTATATTTATTTTCTTAGATGATTAACTGTTGTTCAATTATTTTATAATATTATGTTTTTAACTATCATTGTAATATGTTTGTTTTCTTTTCCAAAACAAGATTGAAGAAGAGTTTCAAAGTATGTTAAATGCGGAAATAAACAGCAACTTTGCGTGTCACAGTTCCCGTCAATATATTCGAAAATGATTATTACCTACAGTCGTGAAAAAAAGTCAGACGTATTTCGTAAAGCAGCATTTATTAAAGATGGTAAGTAATTTTTTTCTGTTAAAAATCGTATTCTTCTGTGGTGCAATAAAAAAATATTCTAACCCACGTTTTTAATATATCTGTTTCCTAATTGTTTATTTAATTTATACACCTTCAACATTTCAGACAACTGGAAAGAGTGGAAAGCCTTTAGCCTTGTTAGTTGCTTTGTTACCAACTTTCTAAAATTTTATCATTCAAACATGAATTCATGAATTATTATCTAATTATTCTTTTTTTACAGGCTAAAATTAGCATTGGTGATCGAGTTTATTCTATACTACAGAAAACCCTTCTCAATCAAAAGAAATCTTTCCTAATCCTGAATTGATTCAATATCTCCCGGTAACAATCTTTAAAAAATATCTAAAACTTTGACATATTTATATATAATGATATTTTATTTTAAACTTTAAAACTATTTAATTAAATAAAATTACCATTTTTAAGGAAGGAACATGCATTACAAATTACGTAGAGCGGTTTGCTGCAAAAAAAACTGGAAGTGTACATGTACAACCATACGTAATATGTGTGAGGGGCCAACAAAAAGACTCCTATTTTGTACAAGGAGACAAAAAAACGATAAAACTTGATCCAGACGCAAGTCCCATTCTTGCATTTGATCTCCTTTTCAAGTTGCATTTTGTAACTAATGTAAAATATTCGGATTCATTGTTCTTCTTTTACAATTTTTTAGAAAATTATATTTACAAAAATGAATCGTCAGTAAAAGATTCTGTATCGTCTTTCCACATTAGTTTAATTAATTTTAAGTTTCTTGAAAATGAAGATGATAGAGTTTTAGATGACTAATATAGTTTATAAGACATTTATATACAAAATTTTTTGTTCAATATAATGTTGTGTTCAATAAATTAATATATTTTTAATAGAATTAAACATTATGATATCTGTCATTACAAAAAATTGAAAATTTCCTGTAGGACAAATCGATATCGCTACAGAAAATATTTAATTTTCAATAATGAGATTGATTTCATATTTTTTAATTTTTTTATTCACGTTGGAACTTTAATTTGGATTTCATTATAGCAATTTACTTTTAGGATTATTTAAATCTCGCGCTAAATTAAGAAGGTACAAGTGCTGCCAACTATCGGTCCATCATATTCCTCTGTATTCTGCATAAATGAATCAGTAACTTTTCACTGATTATCAGTGACCGGATTCCAGCTATTTGAATCAGTGAGATTTCACTGACAATCAGTGACTTTTCACTGATTCAGATTTAGATGTGTACGTAAGAATATATATATATATAATTAAATAATTAATAGTTTCCCGATTGCCGGTTAAAAACTGGAGCAATACGGATATTGTGCAATATTACTGAGACAAATTTACTTAAGCTCGTTCAAGTGCCTGTTATAAACCGAACAGATGCGGAATTATTCCGTATATATAATCAGAATTATAAGTATAAACAATTAATAGTTTGGATAATCGGATAAAAACCGAAGAAATGTAGATAATATGCGATTACTAAACTAAATTCACTCAAGATCAGTCAAGTGTCGGATATAGAAAGTGGATTGCTGTAAAGTTATTCCGCTGCCGACTTTGAATACTAAAATTTGTAATTCTTATCAGCGGATAAAATCTGGCAAAGGCCGAGTATAAACCGGAGTAAGATTTAATTGAAATAATTTTTGTTTTTCCATTATCCAATAAATGTCATAAAATGAGATCAAATCCGTTATTAAATTTAATTAACTAATAACACTTAATTTCGTCTCGATAACGGGATGCAAGCCGGATATAAAATATGGTTTACGTCGACTCTATATAAATTGGGAACATACAAAAACCGGAAACAAGCAGATAATAAACGTTAATTCATATGTATTCATACGTTTTATACGCGGTTTATTTTATCCGACATTTTTAGGTGGTAATCTTGTTTATTATTATTTAAATGTATGTATCTTAAAACCATTGCAATTTATGATAACGTGAGCGGAAATTTTTGAGTGTTAATTTGTATTATGTCATTCTACCGCAATAAATAGACTTTTACGATAAACGAGTAAATTTAATTATCGAAAAACCGCAGATAATAGAGTTATCAATTATTGATGTGAATATAAAAAGGAATGTGAAAAGAGAAAATACTAGTCAATAGTGGTTTAATATTCTGAAACAAGTTATAAAATTATACGGTTTGAAGAAATCGCAGATTTAAAATGAGTTCGAAAAATCATTTACTTGAATTTTCCAATGGAAATAAAATGCCAGCACTTGGTCTCGGAACATTCTTGGTAAGAGTATTCTCAATACATAATACATATAGTATAATAGTCCTAATTTTCAATTATACATATAACAGTCCTAATTATAAATTAACGAACTATTTCAAATTCATTCTATTTGTTTTAAATACTATACTAAATGTTCAAAAATTATCTGTATGTAACGCAGGCATGATTTACGCGTTTTATCAGCCTCTTTTTAGTTCTAGAAAAGTTACAGTGAAAAATAGATAAAGCTTATTTGCTTGATGAAGCACAGGACCGTGTTTTGTATCGCGAATATTAATGTTTAAATGTCAATTTGTTTCTCACTAAAGGATTATTATAATAGCATTTTCAATCAAATAGATTTTAAAAGCTAACTGAAATAGGATATTTTACTTGACTCTTTTTAAAAATTCAATTTATTCTATAACTTCATAATTATAATCTATTGTTTATATACTAATACATGTAACACATCAGTACACAACGCACGCGTTACCGAAAACGCTACTTTTTAATTATTGCATTCAATATTTAAATGTCAAGAAATCCAATCAGAGGCATCTGTTGAGCGATTGTTATAATTGTCAGTTTTAAATCAAATTTTACCAAGTTGGTTCTTATATCTGGTCATACTGGAATTGGACCCGCGGTTTTTGTCCCCGGTTTAGATCGGGCAATTAATCGGATTCTATGATATAATATTCATTTCCGGTTTCTATATGGGGGAGTCTTTTCCATAATCTAGTTTAAGGTTTCAACCCAGTTTGTATCCGGGTCCTCAAAAATACTTTACACGATTTTTATCCGGCACTATTGAAATTGGACCCGCGGGGTTTGTCCCCAATTTGTAACCGGCACTTGATCGGGTTCTACCTGGGTTGATATAATATTTATTTGCGGTTTCTATATGATAGGAGCAAAGCCTATATATATGTTTCCATCAGACGTCGAGGACTGATGGTATTTTTAAACAATGGTTGAAGGTGGCAAAAACAACTTTTTGGTTATTGCAGCAAACCTATTTATACCTGTCAGGTAGAAAAGTTTTTGCAATAATTTATCAAAATGTTTCAAACAAATTTTGACTTAAAATAATTATTAGTTTTTTCAAAAAGTCATTTGCAATTTAAAAAATGCCTTTTTTCAACGGAATTTCAATAACAACTTTGGCCGACAGGATATTATCTATATTGGGTAAATTTACTCCACAGAGAAGTGATAATATTATATTTACGCTTAGCGGCAAAGTGATTTGTTATAATTAAACTGTACAATTAAAAGGGGCAACTAAATATGGTGGTACGTTTCTTTTTCATAAACAAATTGAATAACTCCGTTAATTTTAGTGCTAGGAATTTCGGGTTAAAAGCCATTTGACTTGCATCACTTGCATTATCTTCCTACAAGTCTCTCAAAAAAAATGTATTTTAAATGGAGGGGGGGGGAGATATATTTTTTTTAATAATTACTACTGCTACAATTTTAAACATATAAAGCTAAAATTTGGCTCAAGTACGTAATAAAAGGTGCATTGATCAACATAAAATGAACGTGGCAGTGTATTTGAATTTTATTGTTGATAATCGTGACTGCGGCGCTCGATGGAAGAGTTATAGAAGAAGAAGAATTAGAAACTGTAGAAATTTTGAGTTTTCTTAAAGACATGTAATTTGTGAAAAAAACTAGTGACTCTGAAGTAGAAATAATCAATAAGAAGCGAAAACTTAATTAATCGAGCGCAACGACAGAGATGATGAAAATTTATATGAAATGTAAATATATATAGAGCGAGTAAAGCGAAAAATGTGAATAATTATGTAAATATTATTATTTCTTATGGCGTAAAACAGTCATCTTCTTCTCAAGAAATAAAGAAAATATTTCAGAACAGTACCTGCGTCACTT
The DNA here is from genome assembly GCA_032275145.1 of Synergus laeviventris. Classification (NCBI taxonomy): domain Eukaryota; kingdom Metazoa; phylum Arthropoda; class Insecta; order Hymenoptera; family Cynipidae; genus Synergus; species Synergus laeviventris. The sequence continues at coordinate 4,327,918 of JAUESI010000008.1, read as the reverse complement.
TTTTCTCACATGATATCCTACATTTTTTTTCAGATTGAACAAAATAAATTACGTACAGTTGTTATTAGGGATTTTTAAATATTTTTGTATTCATTTTAATTATTATTTATAAGATGTGAATATTGAAAAGAAGAAGGTAAATTTTCCAGTCAATTCGATAAACATTAAATTAATAGCAAAATAAGAAACATTTTTGAATTTGAAAGCGTGAGTTTAATTTCTAGCGCGACGCGACGTCAGTATAGGTTCGCGTTCGCCTACTCTGCCCGCGCTCACCGCTGCCACCGCGCAACGCCGCATGGACTGCGTCGTTCCGTGGCCTCTAATCAGTCATGATAATCAACAATAAAATTCAAATCGACTGCCGCGAAAATTTTATGTTGATCAGTGTAACTTTTATTACGTACTTATTGGGCTAAATTTGAGCTTTATATATTAAAAATTGCAGCAGCAGTAATTATTGAAAAAAGAAAATATATATCCCCCCCTCCACTTGCAATACATTTTTTTTAGAAACTTTTAGGAAGATAATGCCAGTCAAATGGCTCCGTGAAATTTCTTGGCATTCTTAATTTTAATATAAGAATAAAGTTTACTTAAAATAACATTTACCAAACACTGCATTTAATTTAATTTCGTCCAGCGACGGCTTTCGGTTTTCCTGTTGTTTACGTCGTAACTTTGAATTTAGCTTCTAAATTCCAGAATCGATTGGGCAGATGTTTCTAAGAACAGCTAAAATTTT
>JAUESI010000008.1:4311189-4324990 GCA_032275145.1 Synergus laeviventris | reverse complement strand
TTTTTTTTTTCAATTACCTTTCAAACGTTCCAAAACTTGACATCCCTTAATTTTTATCAATCAAATAAAAGAGAAAAAAAATTGATTTTCGTCAAATTAGACGTCGGATACTTCAGCCCGTTTCGTGAAAGGAGTTTGGAAAAGATTTATAGAAAAGGGTGTTGGAAACGTGGAAATTCATAAAAGAATTTAGGAGAATGGTTTTAGAGAAGGGGGTTGGTAAAGGGGAACGGAAATGAGGAACTTTGGAAAAGTAGTTCGAAAAAGAAGGTTAGAAAAGGTCTTCGGAAAAGGAGTTTTAAAATACGGAAGTTTGGAAAAGGAGATTTGAAAAACTGTTTCGCTTCACTAGGTTGGGAAATTGGGTTTGAAAATGTTGAAATTGGGTAAAGGGGATTAGAAAAGGGGGATGGGAAATATGAAAATTAGCAAACAGAGCAGAGGTTGGAAAAAAAAGTTGACAAAGTATTATGAGAAAGTATTTTGAAAAATTCAAATTTGCTCATTAAACTTCACTTTCTTAAAAGTGAATAAAAGAATGAGAATATTATTTTAGAATGCACTGAGGCACGAACAGTAATTTTATCTTCACGCGTTTTTGAGTTCAGAATTGGAAACCTACTTCTCTTTTAATTTCGCGGGAGATATATAGTAGGGGATGAAAAATTTCTGCTATAAAGTCGACTTAGGGGACATTACAGTGGAAATCCACGATAAAGACGCCGTATAAAATGTGGACTAAGCGAGCCGGTATCTCTGGGCCAGGGGTACCACCTACAATTGGCTAGATGCCAACCACGGCACTGCGGATGTCGATGGTGACGGGGTGGTGGAGTGCGGATTCCTCTATACGTATTTGTTCCAACACAATTCTCGACCCAACTACACACAGACAAATAGCGTCAGTATTTTCGGTCGATCGTTAATTTTTAATCCGCATCCAGTCTGCGCGAACAGTGAAAATTAATTCGCTTCGTTTCAGAGCGGATTTCGGATCGACCGAGATTTCTGACGAGCGCCGATTTTATTTGCAGTTCGACCTAGAAGGAGCGAACATTAGAGTGAGAGCTTGAATGGTATCACGTTTGAAGGGCGTCTTCTTGATGACCCGGAAACAATGCAAACAGTTTGAATTTCGAGGGGATCTTGTGCATTCAGGAAGCGAGCCACGTTTCCCGGAAGTGTACCCTTAATTCCACGAATCCGATTCGCGAATGAGAGCACCCCCTCTGGGTCTCGCGATGAATTTTTATATCAGCGAATACAAATTTTATAGGAATGTCTAGGATCATTTGATTAAACTCCATTGGTGCTTTACAAGTATAATATCATTCCACGAATTATATTTCGAGGTAATTGCTTTGATTTTCAGTATTCCGAGAATGCCTTTTCCTTGACAAACGTGCTTTTGTATTCGTCGTATTAAATAATAAAAAAGAGTGTCCTGAATAGCCTCGGTCTCCCCTATATTTACATGATAGTGTGGTGAAATATAAACTTCGGTGGTAAATCAAGAATTAAAATAAGAAGGTACTTTAAGAAAGAAAAAAAATTGCTGTAAAAGGTTAACTTGACTTGTATGTAACATTTGATGAGAGTCACCTTCTCCTCTTCCAATAAAAACTGAAGATCGCGACAAAAAAAAATTGCGTAAAAGTGTCAACATCATTGAAGAGGGGCGGAGGGGTAGGTGATTAGGTAAATGGATACAGGGTGAGGGGAAGAAGATGTGATGAATATGAGGAGCGGAGGGGGTGATAGATAATTTGGGGAAGGGATAAAGGGATGTGGTCACAAGGGTAGAGAGAGAGGCGGAATATATTGAAAATACTAAAGCATTGAGCTCGGCTAGTAAGGGGGCAGAGGGGTAAATAATTGGATGAACAGTTAGTGAGGGGTAGAGTTGCAGTAACTCGAGGGGGAGAAAGGGAAAGAGAGGCGAGAGGAAAGCAGAATACATGGAAAATGGTAAATGGATAACGCCGGATGGTAAGGGGCAGAGGGGTAAATAAAGAAAGAAGTGTTGAGCGGGAGGAAGGATATATGAAAGTTGATGAGGGGGCGAACTATGTGAAGGGATGAGGGGCGACGAGTAGCTGATTGTGTGGAGGGGGCAGAAAATTGGGAGAAGAGTGTTCTTTGAAAGGAAACTATTATTAATTAAAATATGAATAAATAAACCAAATTATAAAACGTTTCTACTGGAAAATAGAGTATAAATTCATTTTTTCAACTGAATCAACAGAGGATGATAATAATCTATTGTTTAAAATTGTAAATTCAATTACAATTTGCAGAATTATGAATAAAAATCTGACAATGGGAAATTTGAAATGGTCACTACATTCGAAAAAATCTGCACTCTTGAGTTTTCAAATTTTCTCGAGTTCAGGAGATCCTTGATGAAATTGATGACGTCAGAGAATAGAGTCAAAAACGTGGAAACAAATAGAAAGTCAATAAAATTTGTGATTCGATTCCCAGCAGTGCTTTCAAGCTATTCTCACGTTACTCAAGCAATTGTCGGTGATGTCGAAACTTTTTCAGATTTTTATAAACTTGGCTGATTTAATATCGCTTATTGTTCATCGTCTGCGGAGTAAATATTGTCTGCAGAAATATAGAGCAAAATCGATCTCTCGCTGAAAATCATTTATCGTTTTTTTTTTGTTTTTTTTCTATCCTCTGATTCTCGAGGATCTTCCTGAAAAATGTTTGTGAGGTGGGATAACGAAAGAGGGGAAAAAAGAGTCGATTCCAATTAGGACAGTCGAGTCAAGAGGTAATTCGATGAATAGAAATTTTGCGGAATAAAATTAATGGTACGAAGAGTGTGGAGAAAAGCATTGTTGAATAAAATACCAATTTCGGAAATTCAAGGAATATCTCGATTTAATTTCAAATATACCGAACATGTCATATTTTTTGAATAACACTGTTTCGAAATATAACGCGATTCAGAAGAGGCAGTTCATTTTTTTTCATTTTCGAAATACATCGCATGACTGGCAGATAAACTAGTTGTTTTGAAATTCTGATAACAGGAGAGAACAGACACTTTTGCATTGACAGGCGCATTATTTATGTATTGAGCCATGCAAGCGACAAATGCAAAAAAAATATTTGGTTGTGAGCAAAATTTGTCTCGATGGAAATTTACAATTTAATATTTTACTATGTATTACTAAAATCAGAGCTAAAATTAAAAAGGATGTTAAAATGAAACTCATGAAATGTTTAACCTATTGGAAATGACCTTAATCTTTTTTACTTTCTGCATTCCAGTTCACCAACTGAGCTTAAATTTGATGTCATGTGCGGAAGAAAAAAGTTGAACAAAATTGCTAGGAGATATCGATAATGCGGTGAAGAGTGAAATGCAAATGAAAAATGCCCTGTTACTTTTCAAGATGACTAGTAGGTCTAGATGCTCATTCAAGTTATATGTTATCTACCGATTCGCAGGCTCTCATACACAATAAAGAATTCTTTACACTCGACGCGTATAATCCTATCGCGCGTTAACGGCCAGTGCACGTACTCGCTACATTTATTCCAGAAGGTGGTTACCTACTATGTTCTGCATTACGTTGTGGAAGGTTTCGTTAGGTGGGCATTTAAGGCGGTTTCGTTCACTCCTGCGGAAACGTGATATGCTAGCCGCGCGGGTGTAGCATAAGGCAAGGAAAGAAGGAGGAAGGAAGGAGGCTTTCGCAAAAGTGTGTAGTGTGTAGAATGAGTCCACACATGAGGAAAACCTGTCGGTGGGTGATGCTTTTTTCCGCAGGCGACGCACACATAAATCCTATTTTCTTTCCGTGGCTTCCATTGGCAAGTCTTTCTGCAGACCAAAAAGAAATGGGAAAGGTTTACTATGATTTGCTCCCTTTGTGCGCAGATTTTAACCGAAATTGAGCTACCGAGTCGGAAATGGGTCGTTCGTCGAAACATATCACGAGCCAAACTGGAAACTGACGGGAAAACAGGCGGAACGGAGATTTGATGCCGGAAGAAGGCAAAACTGGCTCCTAGAGAAATATTTGAGGAAAGTGAAAGAAGAATGATGTTTTTGGCTTTGAATTTCATGAAGCATGAAATTGCTGGTTATTCGTGAAGTTAATTCTTACGCATATTAATTTAGCTTCATTTAAATCTTGTACTTACTGTTCTTTTTGGAATCTCCAAGTTCCTAATTCTTTATAGTGAAGAAGAACTCACCTAAAACAAAGAAAAATGCAAATATTAAATATTTTGTTGCGTTGCAGATCATGTGCACGGCAAATTTATTCGTTGATTTGCTTATACACAATAATCACACCTTGTTCTCGTGAGGAGCAAGGACATTAAAATAATAACTAAGATTCTTTATTGTACGTTGTTAATACAAATTCGCGAGAGAAACAGAGAACATCATAGAGACGATGTTTCGGGTTCTATCTCTACACGTAGACTGATGGTCGAAAGAATTTAGATCATTTTGGGGCTGCTCGCGTGATCGTAGTTAGTTGATACTAAAAATTCATACTAAGAAGAGAAAATAAGATATTTTAGGGAAAGTCTGGGAAGTGCCGGTGTTGGGATTTGGCAAGGCACACATTCCTTGAGAATAGTGCTCGAGGGATTTTAGTAGTACAGCTTATAAAGAAAAAATATTAATGAAACACATTTAGGCTTCAACATATTTATAATCTAAAATAGGATTTTAAAGAATGCAAGGTCAACTCAAGATTGACCTCTTAAAAGATTTAAAAAATAATCATGATCATTGTAAAGAAAGGCTAAATGCTCCATATTCCATATAAAACGTACGATTGGAAATATGTATACGGCTTTAAGCACTGTTTAAAATCAAATACCAAAAGGTTTTGAAATCAACTATGACCTCAAACGATATCTACTAGGCGAGATGGACATAGGTATCGTATTTGATGAAATTGACGAAATTTCAAAAGAGATTCAATGCTTGTAGCTATACGCATTGACGATTGACGAGCTATTGCTGGCTAGATTTCGTTCCCTATTATCTCTGCCTCGCTTCCGTATTTCCCCTATTCGATTTTCCATTTCGACACGTTGTGCCACTCGCGCGATATTCCGTGCCGCAATGTCGTATATAGTTTCACCACTATGCCTGTGGAGATACATATACATGTGCATTCTGAATATACATATATGCGTGCTTGCATGTCCACCGAATTACAGAAACGTCGCATAGTGAAGCTGCTTTTATCCGAGCACGATTGGAACTTTTATAGACGGTGACACACGTATAGTGGAGGCTTGCTGGAGCTATACGGGGAAATCAATTTATCGATACAAAGACTTTATTTCGAGACATCATTGTATACCCATCGAGTGCATCCCATTGTAAACTTGTTTTTATAAGAAAGGACCAAAGTTCCTGATTACTCTCTAATTTTTAGAAATCTAAGAAATAAGCTCAAATCTAGGTCCTACTTTTTTCTTTTGATAAATTCAATCGCAGCTGCTGATTCAATGAGACGCTCCTGCGAACTCAAATCGAAACTTAAAATACTGAAATTGGATTTCGATAACCCGAGAAGAGTTTTATAACCAACTATCCTTTTGTAGCCTTCCTCATTTAATTTTCTAGTCAATTTTATAACATAAGTAACTCTGGGCATTCGTTAGTAAGATTGTCCATAAATTGCAGTCAATCATTTTATAATCCTCAAAGTCAATCCAAATGAATCCAGATAAATCCAAGGCTAATCCGAACAATCTTTTAAAATATTTTACAAGTTTAGTCGCATGGAGTTGGGATTTAGAGGAATGAAAATTTGCGCTAGATTAATTTTGATCCAAACGAAGTTTGCAGAATTTGCGTTCGGATTAGTATCAGATTGATTTTTAATAGACTCGGAATGATTCAAATTTATTCGGGTCGGACTTTTCGGATAATTTTTTTCAATTTAGAGTAAATTCTTATCAGTGTGGTCAAATGATTGGTGAGTGTCAAGTTTCAAATTGTCCCTTCCGCGAAATATCTTTTGACATCTCTTGTGAACGACAAGTCCAGCGAGGCGTGTAAACTGTAAAGTTGACGTAGTTGACGTAGAGAAGCGAAAGATAGGTGAAAGCAGTGCAAATGTGAGGCTAAAAAAGAATAAAGATAACAAAAGCTCCGCGCTATGTCTGCTCGAAAAATGCTAGTCCTCCTGGCCGATTGAACCCACTTAACTGACGCAAGTCATCTTATCGCCTGCTCTTGCTCTAAGAGCATTCCGCGATTTTCAATTTTTCACTTCAGAGAACATCAAATAAACGCCGGTTAACCGCTGCGCGAAATATACAGCCACAAGAAAACCAGAAGAAGCTGTAATTCCTACAAAGTACTTTTTAATAACCAGTTTAAAAATAACGGGACAAGCAATTTACTTTATAGCACCGTGATATAATTCAACGAACCGCGACTGAAAAGTGGTGCGAGCCTGAAAAAGTATTAATATTTATCTTAAAAGAAGTAATTACGAAGTTAGTAATTTTTAAAATAATTCGTATTGTGATACACAAATACTTCAAAGTGTATGAGAATATCTATTTTTTGTAATTAAATGTAAAAAGAGTGTTTCGAATTGCGAAATCGTTATTGCATAATAAAATTGAAATACACCGTTCAATTTTTAATAAAAAATGCAGATATCTACATATTATTTTACGAAAGCCTGAATGTGCATCCTGAAAAATTTGACTTATGTATTGAAGAGTTTGAACTAGAAAAAGAAATCAGTTTTCTACATTAATATTTCGGATTCACTGTTTCACACTGTGAGAACAAAATTTGATTTGATAAGGGTTCGATTGTAGGGTCAGATTGTTTTTGATGAATTCAGGTCACGTTTTGACTCGATGACGTTAACCCTGAACGTATAACGAGGATTCGCATGTGTATGAGTCTCTATTTGCACCAGGCATTTCGAAGGAAGACTTGGGGACGTGTTCAACCTACGAATTCAATGTATAGCATGTACAATCGTACACTGAATGATCAAAGTTAAGAATACCTTCATCACAGAAAATTCCTTCTTGAGACAGAGTGAGATATTCGACTTCAATTCATCCCAAATTCATACAATCTTTATCCAAACACTGTTTACAAATTTATTTAATACATACCTATATATATATATATATATAAACCATTTACCATAACCTTACTTTCTAAAACTGCATTTCCATCCTTCTTTTCCAAGTCTTTTTTCCAATCACCTTATGGAAATACCTTTTCCAATTACTTTTTTCATCCTTCTTTTTCCAACCTTCTTTTCCAAGCACCTTTTGCAAAACCACCTTTTCTAAGTACTTTTTCGACCTTCTTTTCCAAGAAGCCTTTAAAAAACCAGCTTTTCCACGTACCTTTTCCAACCTCTTCTTAAAGCACCTTTTACAAAAAACCCTCTCCAACCTCCTTTTCGAAGTACCTTTTCCAACTATTTTTTCCAACCTTCTTTTCTCCATGTACATTTTGCAAAACCCCCTGTACCAACTACCTTTTCCAACTACTTTTTCTAACCTTTTCTAAGCACCTATTGAAAACTTCCTTGTGCAAGCATGTTTTACAAAACTTGCCTTTGAAGTCCCTTTTTCAACTTTCTTTTTCAAGTATTTTTTTCAAGCAACTTTTGGAAATATCTTTTCCAAGTACTCTTTTTATCTTATTTTTCAAACCTTTTTTTCAAAGCATTTATTGAAAACCTCCTTTTTCAAGTAAATTTTCGAAGCCAGCTTTTCCAGGTACGTTTTCCGACCTTTTTTTTCAAGCACCTTTTACAAAACCAGCTTTTCGAATTTCTTATTCTAATCTTATTTTCCAAGTATTTTTTCCAACCATCTTATGGAAATACCTTTTCCAAGTACTTTTTCCATCCTTCTTTTTCCAACCTTTTTTTCAAAGCATCTATTGAAAACGTCCTTTTCCTAGTAATTTTTACGAAGACAGCTTTTCCAACATTCTTTTCCCAGCACCTTTTACAAAACCAGAGTTTACAAGTAACTTTTCCAAACTCTTCTACCAAGCACCTTTTACTAAAAACCCTTTTTCCAAGTACTTTTTTCAACCTTCTTGTCCAAGCATCTATTGAAAACCTCCTTTTCCAAGCACTTTTTTTTTATTTTCTCACTTTTTAGTTTTTCTTTCTGACGAAACTTTCTTTACACATCTTTTATTCCTTTTCCAAGCACCGTTTTCAAATTGCTCTTTTTGAAGTACCTTTTCAAACATCTTTTTTCAAAAACTGTTCACACAACCCCTTTTCGCAATTAAAATTTATTATGATTGAAAAATGATTTAATTTTTAATTTAATTTATCTTTATTTATTTATATTAGGTTGGGTAACATATTTATATGAATTTATAAACATGACTTATTATTATAGAAATCAGGTTAATAAATATTTGAATGTTAATACCTGTGAATTATCCAAATCTAGATTCTCATCGTATTAAAGAATAAAATGTGTAATGATAAATAATAGAAATTGAGATAATTATCATTACAAGTTACTACATGTTGTAAATACACTTGGGAGTAAAAAGATTGATCCTTAGGGTGTTTTTGGGCATCTTAAAGCCATGTCTTTATGCGCTACTGTTCTCAACGGGTGCATATTCAGATTTAGAAGAAATGAACTAATTCATCGTCAATTTACAGAATGAATCCAACCGATTCTGAGGCAATAAGTATATCAGAATACTATAGATTCAACTCGAAATTGTTGTTGTAGCATCAACTTGAACTACAAATTTTCTCGAATCTAATCTTAATTGGCAGAAGCTCCTGAGACCCCAGACTTATCTTGAATGCTTCGATCCCACTGGGGATGCGTTCAACTTTGGCTTTTCAAAGTTCTCGTTGACGCTGAATTGAATCTTCGCTGTATATTCAGGTTAACTTCAAACAATGCCGGGCAGCGCGTCAATTAGAAGATAATTAATTGTCGCTTCAAGCGACGAGTTCGTAATAAGTCTGCCGAACATGCAGTGTATTGGAAAATTGAATACAACAAGAATTTTGATTTACCAAATTGAGTTAGTCATGTTTATTATCCACAAGGAATCAACTTCCAAAGTGCTAATTACACTTGCGAAACTCAATTATACTAATTATATTCAAAACTCTTCATCTTGGAAATTTAAGACCGTTAATTAAACGACAGAAAATACTTTTTCAAGATTCAGTTGCGCCAGTTGAAAAATAAAGCCAGTGACCTTTGGGTCAGTTTGGAACTCTGGATACGTAGTTGTCGACTCTTCCCCAAGGGTTAAATTGCATTCGAGTATATAAGCGGAGTTTAGCAGCTATGAACGCTATAGTTTGAAGTGATGTTACCCCCTTTCAGTTCATAGGTTCATTCAGAACAGGTCGAGCCGTAGCAAAAGTTTTCCTAGTGGTTTCCTTTGGCGGCTGAGAGAGCAGACGAGCAATCTAGAATATCGATATCAAGGGCGATCAACAGAGTTAGCGACTGGTCAGTCTCAGCCCCCAGGCTAATAACTGATTTTGGCAATTTCCGCGGGTGAAACTCTCGCTCGATGAAACGCCTTCCAGGGCTCTGTCTATAGATATAATATCTCTGTATTTTCACGATTCAGCATTCTATAAGTTTGCAGCATGGATAATTGTTAGTGAACTCTGGTTAGTCCAAGAACCTAACAACTTCAGTAGATATTGCACACGCAAAATGATTTAGGTCAAGTTTTAATAAAGTACTTTTCGATCAATAATTTCTAACATGCATAGTTGAGCTAAAGTCACGATAGTCATGAATTAATATTTTGGGTGGAGGTATCACGTTGCTAAGTAAAATCTTTCTCATCTCAAAGAAAAAATACGACAAACACCTGATTCTTTTCGAAATTTATCTACTAATTCGAACAATAAGTTCTGATAATAAAAAATGAATGAGTATTGACTTTCGGTGAATGGTAAAGCCTTGAATGCATGCTATATACAGGACATAAATTTTAACACCGGGCAGTGCGATTCACGAAGCGAACGATTTTTGGATCGCAGCCAACGATTTCAACTTCTTTCGCTCCTTCCAATTCCCATTTTCCTTTCTATCTCGATTTCCTCGGGCAAAGAAAACCACAAGAAGGAGTGTAGAAAGTTCACGCTCGCCCCAGTTTCCAAGGACGAAAAAGTCCAGCAGAGTTAGCAAGACTGAGGAAATCCTTACTAGAGGTGCTCAAGCTTCGGTAAAACCGTCAAATTTATTCTCAAAGAACCGATTTTACTGAATTCCATCCTCTATGTACTCTTCTCCACTATCTTCTCTCTCCTTTTACATACCCCAAAAGACTCGTCTTTGGCTCATCCTCACCTTTTGCTTTATAACACGAGAGAAAATGTAAATCCTACTAGGGAACAAAAGGACGTGAAATATTATTACCGGGCGTCCTTTGAAAGCGTAACGTGAATTGTGCTGCTCAGTGGCGCTGTTCTAGTTCTTTAGAACTATAGAGTCTAGATTTTCAGTTGTATTTTTTAAAGGTAATGATATAGTACTTCATATTCTTTATGCATATCTGTATGATTATCTTTTCTCTGGAGAAACGGAGTTAAATTCAAATTGGTAAGTGTATTCGCACTGTGAATTGTTGCTTTCGAAATGGACATAAAGTCTACATTATAAGTATCTATAAAGTTGGATGAATGTACAGCATAACTCCGGTATGTTCTATGCGATAATTCATTGAGAAAATTTATCTCTAATGAGTCGTTAACTATAAACGGTCGTGTTTGAAGTGATGGCAACTAAAATAGGTCCAAAATCCTGTGAATACGCGTTTGGATAATGGAAGTTTAGATGATACGTGGACTGCTCATACATAACTATGTAGAACGAGCTGAAATGTTTCTGTTAGTATATAGGCAGATGTATTGTGATGGATTTATATTTGAGATTAGATTTTATTGCGAGAGCTGTGTATGTATATAAGGGCGCTTGAGCAAGTTTAATGCTTAGCATAAAGTTGTTGTAAGCGAGGAACAGTGTTTAAAATTTTTTATATTTTTAGGAGAACGCAATAGAAGTTTTTATTATGCTCTAGCCGTAAAAGGACCTTAGTGGAAGTAAAGTACTGTTTATAACCCTTGTAAATACAATATGAATTATTATTTAAATAGATTATCTTCTCTCCCAAAGACACTTTGTTCCTAAAATAGAATTGCTTTCTTGTTTCTCGAACAGCAGAAAATTGTATATAAAACGGTCTCGGATCTAGGATTTTATGGTTCTGTAGAGAAATATTCTATATGGCTTTGCATTTCCTGATTTCCAATATCAGATCGGACGAAATACCATTACACTTTGGAACTGCAGATCGATCTTGCAAAACTGCAATTGACCGCATTCAGTACACGAATGAGCGCTTACTCTTTTTCTCTTTCTCAACGAGCTCTTCGGTTCTGCTAAATTGCTTCCCTATTAATGTTCTTCTTTTCTAACTCTGAGTAACATATACCTCCCGCATGGGAGCTGATATTTTTTTTATTTCGAAGAGGCCTCTTTCGAGGAAGCTTTTAACCCCTTTCAACCCATGAAATTCCAATAAGCTTGCTTTTAATCCGATCTAACGAACTCTAATTTAATATGTCTGGTAATCTAATCCTTTTTCTTTTCCCGCTTACATCCTTCTGACCGTTTTTGTATTACAATTGCTTTATCGAGTATTCTTTACTAGGAAAGTTAATTGAAAATCAAGAAAAGGAAATTAAGATTTTCAAACCTTCTTTTCTTATATCATTTCCAAGAGGCTTTGCAAAACTTTTTTTCCTAAACATCTTTTACAAAACCTATTTTTTCAATGCAATTTTCCCAGTATACTTTCCAACCTCTTATTCCAAGTAACTTTTACGAAACCAGCTTTTCCAAGTACATTTTCCAACCTTCCTTTTCAAGTATCTTTTCCAACTTACTTTTCCATGCACCTTTTACAAAATTCCTTTTCCAAGCACCTTTTCACACTCTTTTTCTCAACCCCTCTTTTCAAATACTTTTTCTAAACTCTTTTTACCGCTTTCAACCTCCACATAAATAGTTGAATATGGAACAACTACTATAATTTATGGTTGAGGCAACTGTTATGAACTAGTTGTGGCAAACAGAAATTGTAGGTAAACTATTTTGAATATTTCTGTGGTTCTGATCACCATAGCAGTTTTATCCACAAAGTTTGGTAATCAAGTACGTGAACTGCAGAAAGCGAAATTTGATTGGTTCTTTCGTTTTTCAGCTTTCAATACATGCCGTTGCACTTACCCAAATTGACAGCATCAGAGGACGATTGAATGGTACAGATGCTTTAGAATTTTAAAAAGGTAACAAAATTGCTTTGTTTTGGCAAAAACAAAAAAGTGGAAACGGTGGGTGGAGAAAGAGAGTTGAGATGGATATCACGCGAGATAAAAATCAAATTAACCTCATATGCCGCACCAGGTGACCCAAAAAAGGTGCCCGTGTGGTCGACGGGAAATTCCTCCCGTCGGTTCTACATTACCCGCTGAGATTGCAATTTCGAGACTCCAGCCTTTACAACCTGATGCCTTGCACCCTGCCAGTTTTCCTCTTTCTCGTTAGCATTCGCTCGAGAGTGGAATCTCGTAATAAAACCTTCGTACCTCCTTGCACAATACGAGAATTTAATGCCAGTTCGCATAATGTTGATAGCGAAAATCTCTGCACGTGTTAAGATTTAAATGGATGATATTGCAATGTGTGTAGAAAATGGATATTTCTGCCATGTGTTACACTAACTTATCATAATATACGTTTAAATGCACTGAGCTAAGATGAATGCAGTTGCTTGTTTACTCCAGAGAACATACAAAATTGCGCCATGCTCATTTTTGAGATTCAGATTTAAATTTTAGATTTCTTCAATTATTTCAAAGTTCCTCTACTTTCATTTTATGCTAATATCTTCACGTACTACACAAGAATCACCAGTATAGTCCACCTGTTTTTACTACTTCGATAATTCCATAAAAAGATATTGTTAAAATGAATATACAGACATGACTGTATATGTCTTGATGATTTTTTAAAGATATTTTGAAACATTTGTGTTAAATTTGTCCTACTTCGTTTTTGTCAAATGTCCATTATCGAAATCAAGGTCAAGTTCGTTAGTTAGCCATTTTGGATAAAAACTCAAAAAGTTGGAGCGCTTTGAAAATTTTTTAGAACACTTTTTTTTTCATTTAAAAATTCTACTCTTATGAATTTTTTTCGATAACAAAAAATTGTCACACTTATAACATTTCGAAAATTCAAAAAAACGAACGAAAATAAAAATTTAAAGCTAAATCGTGAAAAATGTTGTTAAATATATACATATATATATATATAATAATAAACAGGGATAATATGGAGCATTGATGAGAATGAGCGCGAAGCGGGCAGATTTTTGTAAATCTAATTTTTGTAATCCTTGAAATTCATTGAAGTCGCTTCAAATTTCATGAATTTCTTTAAAATGCCTTAAAATCATGTGAAATATATAGAAATATATTAAACTCCAGACAACGCTGAGTAAATTTCTGCTGTTAATAAATAATTCTCAACTATCTAAAAAAGTGTTTAGGTATGTACTTCAATTCATACAAAATTTTTATGCTATTATTATTAAATTAAAGCATCGAATAAAAGTGTCGTGGAGAAGATAAATCAGAACCAAATAAGTTAATAAAACATCCGTCAGCAGGATTACCATATCGAACAGGAAATGTCGAAAAGCACCGTAACTCAAAGTAAAGTCAAATCCAGCTATTTTCGT
>JAUESI010000008.1:4281668-4302685 GCA_032275145.1 Synergus laeviventris | reverse complement strand
AAATTAATTAACTAAATTAACTAAACGAGCGAAAACTTTGAAATATTTTTTAAAAGCATACGGGGGGTGGGGGGACAAAATCGAGGATTGAAATTCTATAATCGGTTATTGCATGCAACATCTCAACTTTTTCCAAAATGTAAAAAGAGAATACATTTTTGGAGATATGTGGAGTACATGATGACAAATTACTTCTCGATATTAATTCCAAATCCGATAAATGCTGCCCCGAAAATCAGCAGCAAACAATCATATTGTTTCAAGGCAAATATAGCAAATAAGTATCGTAAATCAGTTGAAATCGACATGTGGATTCGAAGACTCGATTAATGGACTGAGTTCGCGCGAATGGAATCCTAGCTCATCCAACCGAGATAGAATCTCTCATTCTAATCCGATGATGCGATCATCACATCCGCCGGTTTTCGGATATCCTGAGTGGAATATCAATCAGGCTCCTTTTAAACCTGGCTCGTGCACACCGAACTAAAACGCCTTTGCATTTATATTGGTTTTTGTGAGCTGCCGGAAGTCCCTTTTATACCGACTCGATTTCCAAGCACATGCTAGCTTTTTGGTTCTAAGAGAAATGGAGAAAGGAAGACCTAATATAGTAAAACTTGTAGCTTGAACAAATTTCAACCCCTAATCGAATCGCATCTTCTCCTTGATTTCAACTTTATTTGATGACATTCTGCTTTACTTGAAGGGGAACTCTAAGCCGCTAAATTTGAAAGCAACTCTAGCGGAAGAAAACTTAAACTTAGGTACACCATATAATACATATACGATTAGCTAATTTCACGAAGTTGTTACTAAACTTGAAAAGTTTGTAATTTCTAACATAGAAGTAGAATTCAAATCTTTGGAAATATTATATTTTAGAGCAGACTGATTGTCTGCATCCACTTGAGTTATACTACTTATAAGTAGTACTGGCATTATTTCCGTCAGACAGAATAATGGTAATTATATCTATTTTATCTGTGAATTACTGAGCCAGCTATAAAGTGTAAACCACTTTGAAGAGTGATCAACATATTTCATTACATTAAAAATATTGTGCAAGCTAAACGCAAAACTATGAAAAAGTTTGCAAAAACACGAATGCCCTTCAGTTCGTAAAATTTATATCCGGAATATAGTGTACTTCTTTATGATTGTAGTAGTTGCTCTTGCCATGTAAATTGCAAATAAGCATTCTAGTCGACGAAGCAGTTCGCTTCGTGTACTCCAAATAGGCGTGGCTCAATATGCAGCGTTTCGTCGTTAAACTAAATTTGGGTTTCGTTGTCTAAACGGATAAACTGCTATCCCAGTAATTGTATAGAACTAATAAAGTTTCTTCAAACTTATCAACTCATCATGTAGTGCAAATTACATACGCAATTGGTTTTAGTACTTGGATCTAGAAGATCACTTTTCAAGCAATGTTCTGTTATGAGCCAATAGAAGAGACTATTCATTTTATTATGACTCTTATAGCTTAGGATTTAAAAATAAAAACACAGACGCTGTCTCGAATCGTACATCACATAAACATAAATAGGTAGTAAAATAAATTTTCGTTTCACTGTTATTTTTACTCCTTACTTTGAAGTCCACTGCAATTTCGAATTGCCATAAAACGGATTCGTAAACCTCTATTATTCCTCCTTACTATCCTCTTTATTGTGTGTGCTACATTCTGATTTTACAAATCAGTCCATTGCCGTAAACTGATTGAAAAAATCAATACTTTTACATTCGTACTTTACGACCTTTACGATCTTTTGTATTTTTCTTTTATAATTGAGGAAGAAGATGCCGAATTATTGGAGCATGAATACATTTTATAATTTTAAGATTACAGAACCAAGTGTAGACAATGGTGCACGTTTCCAATTAGGTGCCGCTAAATTCGTGTACAGAGTCGGAAGACATGTTCTGTAATTAAAGACACAAATTTCTTTGAAATTACCTTCTGAAAAAATTGCTTTCGAGTTACTATATTAAAATGTTCAACCTTGTTGCTAAATCTCTTGTGTAATTAATTTCAGAAAAGAATTTTACAGCCCAGTTAATGCGTATTTCCAGAACAGCAGTCGAGTTATCTATATTCGTAAACAATCGTGCTTTCGTTCTTCCTTGAACGTTTAAGAATTCATGCCCACAGTTCTAAGGACTGGATAAAGTAAAAGCGGATTTAAAAACTGTGAATGTATGCGGAAAGGAAACTTACCGACTTTTAATTTAAATCCAACTAACCTAAGAGCTGGGTCTGCAAGGAATGTGAGCTGAATCACTGGATGTGAAAGCACCCACCAAAAAGGAAGAACAGTTTTACAGTATTTTACTTCCTACTTTCTTATCTCTTTCTATCCTTTTCCTTTTTCATTCCTCTTTTTCTATCTTTTTCCTTTCCCATCCTTTCTATCTCTTCTCTTTTCTTCCTTTTCAATGATTTTACAGAAACCAGACTGTCCATCACGTTAAGAAGAGCCCTCACCAGTTCGCGCCAATGAAAAACATGAAGGTGGAGAAATAAGGAGAAAGCCTGAATAACAAATGGATTCTGAAATTCCTGAGTGATGTTTTGACCAAGAGACTGTACGGCTAGACGTAAAAGAATCAACATTACAAATGCAATTGTGTGAGTTGCCTGGCACGATAAAATTGGTGTTACTTACTCCTATGGAACATTGGACACCTCTTAGGTCTTTCGACGCATCGAGTGTTTCTCATTACATGAATGAAACGGCGTGGAAAAGTTAGTTTCACCTCGATAGGTCTCCTGATGTGCGGACCTCTTAAGTTAATGAAAATATACGAAAGTCGCCCTTCTAATTGAATTGAAACAATTAAGGAAGTCCCTGCTTTAAGTTTCTACCGTTTGGAGAGGGACACCAGTTCTCAGTTGAAATTCCATTTCGTTATTAGAAATTTAGTCTTCAACGAAATTGTCGCTTTTCATGTTCTCCTTATTTATGCATCAGTTTCACTTTCTCATGCTTTTCAAGTAAGAAATTTTGACGTGACCTATTTCTGAACCCTAAATGTCTTTCCTAAGAGTTTTATCAATTTCAAACATGCATACATTTAGTCAATAAAGCTAAAAAAAACTTTTCGAATACGAATTTCAACATTTTAGCGAGAAAAATGAATATTTTTCAGAGCGAAGCGAATCTGAAATTTGTAAATATTTTATTACCCTCTGCTCCTATTCTGTTTCAAGTAGTGAAGGGGGAGAGATTTAAAATAATATTTTCAAGGTTCCAATTCACTAATCATAAGAATGTATGAATTTATACCAAAAAAAAATGTTTGAACAACTTTTAGAGCTCTCAATTTTATTTATTAGCCTGTAAAGATATGGTGTTTATTTTCTATTTTAGAAAGGCGGGGAAACGGACTTTTAAAAGGAGGTTGAAATATTGGATTGAGAAAGGGGGTGGGGAAAGTAAAGTTGGAAAATACAGTCGGCAGTGAAGGTTAGAAAACGAGGTTGGAAAATGGGTGGAAAAGTGGATTGTAAGAAAAGGGAGTTAGAAAATAAAGTTGGAAAAGCAGGACAGAAAATGAATTTTGGAAAGGTGGTTGCGAAAAGTGGGATACAAAAGTGATTTATGAAGAAAAAAATGTATTTTATGAAAGTTAGCAATAAATAATAGACGTTGCAGAATTTTTTATACTCTGTCGGCCCTTAGCACTTGATAAATTAGATATTTTATTACTGAAATGGTAAAGATAAGTTTTTATCTTAGAAGGTAGGGAAGCTAAGAAGTAAATTTATGGACTTAACGTAACCGAATGTGCAAAGCACAGAGGCTTAGATTTATCGTTTCTTGCTGTATATAGTTTCTATTGTTCTCGTAGACTTCAGGTTGGGATTCCCCTATTGCCCTATTCTGCATTGTGGTTTAGTTAAGCGTATTTTCTGACCCTGTAGTGTGTATGGGCAACAAGGAGGAAACACCTACTTAATAGTTTCAATCTCACAGAATCACTCTCCATCTCTCTCTTCTCTTCACCCTCCTTTCCTAAAACTAGATATTCAACCACCCTTCCCATGACGTTCAAGATAGATGGTAATTCATTATCCTACCCAAATATCTTCAACTACTGCTTAGAATTAATTCTCCACACAAATCAATTGCATGTAGATTCAAATGGAATATTCATATGCACGAAAAAAACTGCTATATATGCTTGTGACAACCACAGAAATAGTAAAATATGGTTTCCATGTAGAACTAATAATTTAATAATAATGTACTTTTGAAAGTTTAATCAATATAACTTAAGATAAATTAGTATCCTAGCTAATTAATATAGTCAACTGAAAAAATCATTATTTTACTCACTCATGTAGACTATTTTGTGTATTCTTACCTGAAACATTCCAAAAATAAAGTAAATTATTATTCAGACATTGCATGTTGTTAAATTACATAATTACAATTGCATAATAGAAATAAAATGTTTTTATGCATCAAATATAGAAATGTCTTTTCCGAAAGAGTCCCAAAAAGTCTTAGTTTCAACCTGCATCAATATTCTCTACTTGGGAGGGTGCCAACTGGCAACCAAAATGACGGTTTAATATTCCCATGGGCCGAAACATCCCTAAGGATGTGCAAACTGTTATATGGAGAGCATCAGCATACAACTGGAAATTTATTTCTCTTATTTCCTGTCGTTTACCTCACGAAGATAAAGATCTCGTAAGTACCTCACTACCTAGGCTCTCAGCAGAAATTTAATTCGTTCCTTAATTAAATGCTGCGGTTTTAGAAAGTCTTACTGATGTTCCTCACAGACTGAATAATCTGAATATGCTTCCCTCAGTTTTAACGGAAACTTGAGAACATTTGTATTCACTCCCGCGTCTAATTATTCAAAATTATAATCTTTTAAAGAGAATACACCCAGATTTGTAAACTCTAATTAGAAAAATAAAAGTTTTGAATAAAAGTCTTTGATTGAAATGATTTGATATAGGTATCAATAACCTTGAATAAATAGTACATTTCTTGTACCCATTAAAAGCAATTGGGGAAAATAGATTAAAAGTTAGGAGGTAGAAAATGTCTAATGGACCACAATGGTCGACGACTAAAGATTACGGAGAGAATCGATTGGGTTTTTCACGTGTTTCCTCGGCTAGCCACAGTTGACGAAGTGATTGAACTAAAGTGGTTGTCATTGGTTTTACGAACTAGTTAACCTTCCTCACATTTCTAACGAGTGAAATTAAGTGAAACCTTCGGAAATTGTAGGAGTGCCTATTTTTTAGCAATTGCTTAAACTGCTCTAGTTTTTAGAAATTACAACAAGTATTGCCAAAAGTACAAAGGCTGGGAAAATTATTTTTTTTTAAATTGGAATTTTGATAAAATAGACATTTTGACATCCTTCATACTATTTTTCAGAAAATGTTTTCAATCAAATATTATCAAAATTAGCGCATTTTAAGTAACTGATGCTACAAATTAGAAATTTCTTTTTATTTTCAGCTATAAATAAGTAATCTATAAATTTTGTACTTGCACGTATTCCGATAAGTATTGCACACACCAAGGGATTGAGAAAATAGCGGACTGAAAGTAACGAACTTTTGTGACAGGTAATACGAAACGTGTTGAGAATTAGAATGCACATCGACTACAAATCTTCCCATTGATAAATTACAGTATTCTATTCTGTTCCAATTCGATTTATAATTGCATCTGCATTTCAATCAAAATGTAAATGTACACTTTGTTTCTGTTGAAAATAGAGAATATTACATTTTTCATGTACTTTTATTTATTATTTGAAAAAAAATCAATATTTTCAGTAATTACAATTATCATTCATTCCATAGGTGTTCAAAGATAAACGCTTACAACTGTTTTTTAATTGTGAATTCATCAATAAAGTGAAGTAATTGCTGTAATCAGATTTCCTGGAATTTCATACCAAAACCATTTTATATGCAATATTGATTCTTCCTGTTAATTGACGATTTTACTCATAAAAGCTTCATATTGATAATTAAGATAAGTATAATGTACTTCTCGAAAAAAATGCGAGTATAATTTTTCATCAACGCTCTATTTGGCCCAACACCACATTTTAATTAAAAATGGATCAAGTTTCCACTGAAAGTATGAAAATTAATAACCTGAGAATGATCCGGTTTGAAAAGTATTCAACGGTTATTGCGTTCCTGTGGGATATCTTTTCGCCTTCGTCACCCATTTCCCTCAATATTCTCCCCCTTAGGCACATTTTTTGTGCACTTTTCATAACGAGTTTTATCCTTTAGATATAATCTGTTGTAAGTGAGAAAATAAATAAGTGATAAGAACAAACAAAAAATAGTAGTTAAGATAAAAAGTAATTCGGAAGTATTAGGGAGGTCTTTATTTTCCGTGATTACAAGGCATTCCTAAGATATTCACTACTGTTTCGTTTGGTGAAAAAATGAAACGAATCTAAAGTCTAATTGGATAAGGGGAGCCCGTGTCCTATTTATCATAATTAACTCCACTAATGAATCCAAGAACAAGGAAAATATATCGAGTTATCAAATATATATTTGTCATGCAGACCCCACTATTCTGTTATGTACAAAATATGTAAATTATTTTTTAGAAATTTTTTTTTAAGACATGTTAAGTGTTCAACATTTAAAATTCTTAAATGTTTAACATTTAAAAACGGTTTCTGAATTCTTTCTCATTTTAAATACCCGATATAAAACTCCGTGATTATTAATTTGACAGAAAAAATACCGTTAATTGGATTATAGGTAGAAAATAAAAAGAATGAGCGCTTAAAAATTTGATTTTTTTGACAAAAATAAGATGATGTTGCAGAAAGTAGAATATTAATCAAGAAGGGAGGGGCGTGACTCTAATAATACGCGCGTCAGAATACACTTTGAGGTGTGACTACTATCGCTTTCGGAATAAGTAGCACCTGCGAAAGGGTGGTGGGGTGTAACGCTAATCATAAGATTGTTCTGAAAAGAGATTTAGAAAATAATGATATATTCGCAGGGCATGACCAGGTATTTAAAATATAGGGGCTCGACCACACTACATATTGTCTGGAGTATTCTTTTTGGTATATTATCTTATTTTTCTCGAATAATAATGGCTTGAAGAAAGGGTACAGAATATATATCTGCATCTTCTTCTAGGTATATTCTGGAATAAAAGTGCATATAAATATAATAATTTGGAAAGTAAATGACCATTTAGTAAAAAAACGTGTTGGAACTACCTGCATTCGAGAGTATCATAAATGAAAGGAGCTTTATCGATAGTCGTTTGTTTTACTGAAGCGATCGTGCAGATAGCTGTTGGCAAAATAGGTTAAAGATAATCGTTCAGATAACATGGGGTGAATATCCCTCGAAAATTCGACCTCCCTGTTATACCTTTAATATAGAAGTATGGATTCCTGCAATTTCTATATGCACACGCAGAGTGCAAGCACGAATATGGTGCATATGTTTAATGCGCAAGAAGGGAATGAAAAAAAATGTATAGACGTGAAAATTTGCTAGTTATGCCTGTTTTTGGATTGTTTCAAGTAGAAAGTAATAATTTTACTAATGATTGTCCTAATTTGTTATTTCGAGTACCCTTGATATATCTCAGCTTCGGATTACTCAAAGGCCGCAAAACCGCTGAAAATTCCGAGGTCTAACAATTGAACATGGCTAAAACCGAATTCTATTTGTTATATTAAAATATTCATTAAACTCCGTATATCTAAAATAAAGTAACACTTTTTAAAGGACGTTTGATATACATATATGAAAAGCAAATTAAATTTTCTTTTAATGGAAACGAATGCTTTCAAATTAAATCTAAATGTGAATTGAAACGCTTTGAAAATGGAATGCTCGTATGATGCAATTATTTTCAATGAAACAATTTTGAATATAAATTTATAGTATTCATTCAATGTGGAATATATTCGAAATAATCGTAATAATCATGAAACTTAGCCAGTAAATATTTTATAGTATATATACAAATAAATGTCCGAAATTGATTCGTAAGCGAAATTCGAAATGTTAATTTAGATAACATACCGCATACATACCATTTAGATAAAATTCTATAATTAATATAGAAAATCCATAAAGTTGATGATTATGGGTTAAGAGAAAATATTTAATTTAGTTATTTATAAAATCTCTTCCTTTTTCTGAAACACGAGGAACTTTTCCATAGACAGGACGTTGACAGTGGAAGAGCAAACAATGAAATCTCAAAGCGATTTCGATTTATACCCTTCAAAATGTTGACTTCTCGAAAAACCTATCCTGGATTGCATCTGTGCGATATTTTCTCAGAATTTAAAGCTCCGTGCTACTTCCGATTTCGGGTTTCCTTTTTGGTCCAGAACAAGCCGTACATGCCGATATCGTCGGGCTCGTGTCGATCTGATACAAACCAGGACGAGAGGTTCAAGAATAAAAAGAGAAAAAAAAGAGAAAATAGAAGAAAGTGGAGGATACACTGTCTGGTGACTACGACCAGCCACCTCGTCGATGACTTTATTTTCCTTTCTTTCTTTTTCTTCGTTTTTTTTTTCGTTTTTCTTCTTTTGTACTCTATCTGTTCTCGGAAGATCTTTGCGACACCTTTCAAGAGCACTCTCTGAGGTTGTACATATTATTTCTTTATTTTTCGACCATAATACCATACAAATATGTGGTAAAAGGGCTTAAAAAAAAGTAAAAAATTGTTTTATTAACACTCTCATCGTATACTAGTGTGAATTCGTACCAGTGGAGTATATACGGTGAGAGGGCTAAGTAAATTAATCTTAGATTGTAATTTTGTAAAAGTAATAAATCTTCTTTTCCAAAGACTGTTCTCTATCTTTAGATGGATTTTCAAGTCTTTGAAAGTTTGATTCGATCCTTATAAATAGAAGGAACTTTTCAATGGAAGATAAAACAAATTAAAGGAGATCTCAAAGGTTTCCCGGGAAGTGTGAATTCTTTGTTCAAATCCTGTTTCTATTTCTCGGAAGCTTTATTCGAATTCAATTGAAGAACTATTCATGAAAAATAAGTTCATCTTACCTTGTGTACTAAATGCCGTTTGCTACTAACAAAAGGAAAAATGGATCGAAAGAATTAGTAAATTTTTAATTACTTAAATTTTTAGTTGCTTGAAGAATGCATAAAAGATTAAGAACTGCTTTAAAAGTACATCAAAGATAGAAGAAATTACTGTGTAGTTTTATCTCACTTAGTTTAGTATACGGAGATGGTGAAGTTTTAGAGAGCGGAAGAATACATGTGCGTGTGGGTACTACTTATCTTTTACGGTTTCTCGTCCTATTGCTTTTGCCATACCTGAGAGAATGGCCATAAGGATCTTTGGGTACGACAGTCGTAGTTATACGAGCACTATAAACCAATGACAGGGCGATGCTGAGCTTGAGCTGATTAATTGTGATCACGTCCTTTCGTCCACAACAGAGCAATCATTCTTTTTCGATTAACTACCATTTTTATAGCCAAGTCACTCTTAAAGCTTCCATAAAACACATTTCAATAGTCGGCTTTCATTAAGTAAATCTCTATCTTCAATCATTCTCTAAAAAACCTCAAGATCTAGATCCCAGATCGAGAATGACATTCCTCAAATTAGTTGCTTTTTTATAAAAGAAAAGAAAAAGACTTACTTCAATGAAGAAATAATGAAGCAATAACACAATTAGTGTAATTTACTCAAGTACTTTGTATGTTCCTGGAATGAGATAAAATCGATATTAGATGCTTTGGAGGCACTTCAGATAGTTTCAAAAGCCGTACAATGAGTCGGGTGGTCAATACAAGCAAGGAGGCGTACATTCTGATATTCTATTTTACCCAATTATAGCGAAACGCCATTGTATCCATTGCCATTGGCTGATCTCATTAGGACGACGACAACTACCGTTACTACGATAACAACCTATTTCAAGATGAACATTCTGGACTTCTACGACGAGATCATCTTAACTACATCTTTAAGAGCACTATGCATGACTCTCTACTTAGTATGGAATTTTTATATAATAATTGATACATTAAGAGTATATTGCTTCGCAGATTGCTGCTCAAACAACCCTTGTCACTTTTATTAGAGGCTTTTACTTCTGGATTCTGGAAGAAGGAAATTAAACAAAATTTCCAGCAGTTTTTGTATTTTATTACTAATCTAAAGCATGAAATATGAATTTTTTATATTTTTCAGAATTTTTGTATAATATTTTATTTGAATTAATATCCCTTAAGCAGTTTCGCATAAGAAGTCATAAAATTTAGCATTAATCTGCAGTTGAAATTCTTCTCTTGGAATCCGGGTTGAGTTTTAAATATTCTCACATAGAAATCAGTTGAGCTATATGACACATTGATTTTTTCATACTCACCCACTTTTCATACCTGAGGTGCGCTATTTAATTGAGGGAATCCCCAAGATTGCCGAAAACTTTTGCAATAAAGTGCTGACCTAATAAATACTCGTTACAGCGGCGTTATGGGCAGTGTGAACTTTCACATTAAAATAGGGTAAAACGGGAGTGAGAAGTAAAAAAAATTGAATCGTAAATCGTACCTCGACGAGTTACCCCTATCCCATTAACCGCGACATATCCAATTTTTACTGGGCTTCGCATGGATATAGCTTTCTCTCCTGATACCTCCCGCAACATTTCTCTCTCTCGAATAAGTGTAATGTATAAAATTTTGAATACGAAAACTTCAAATCTTCAGTAAAAATTATGACTTAACAAAAATTATATAAGCAAGAAGAAAAGTGTCTTAAAATTTATTTTAAAGCAAGGCATAATAGTTTTCTCTTTTGATAAATTATTCTTCAAATTGATAGTTTGAAACGATTTCGGGTTCCAAATGCTCGATCTGTATTAGGAGCTTCTAACGATAAGTCGAAGGAATTTTCTCGATGCGGGCTTTTCCGTCACCACCAGGCTTAGTTTTTTGGGATGATCCCCATTGGGGATTCTCTCAGCTCATCCTAGGCTTCCGATAAGATGGAGGCTTCTCATTTTTCACACGAAAGTAGTTCGCTTTATTTTCGTTCTTACCGCACCTTTTATTACACACCCGAGAATTTACCAGAGATTTTAAAAATCATCCTTTACAAACTTTCTAATCTCCGATCCTTGGACTTTTGTAGAATTTGATACATTTCAAATAATTTTTTCCGTTTTGTGCCACGCTTATTTATTCTTTTTAAATACTACCTTGAAATACTTAAAAAATCCTGAATATTCAATTTTCACCGACATAGTTGTTTAACCAAAATTTTATTAAGTGCGCCAATTTAAATTGTAGAGGAAATTTATGTATTTACAAGATAAAAACACCATATTTGTCCGCAATATATATAGATTTTGCCTCGTTTATTTTATACACATCTTTCGTGGCCTTTTCATCTCGAAACTACTGTTCCTTCCCATTCTACTTCCCTGTTGTTCCTTTTATTTCCGCACATGTGCAACCAGCCCGAACTCTCATTCCAATGTCGATGCTTACGTCAGCCATCTTGACATTTTTTCCGCAGCATCGTTATCGAGATTATTGTATACTGCGGTGGTAGTCACGAAGTGTACTCGTAAGTAAGGAGAGAAAAGGACAGAAGGAAGTGTGTGCTGTAGACCGATTTAAAAAAAAATCAAGAGAGAAACAGAAACAGACAATCACGAAAAATGAAGAAAAGTAGCACGCTAGCTTTCAGGCACGAAGTCTCGGAGGATAATGCGTGCAACATTGTCGAGTTCTCGTATTCACTCTTTTACTGATTCCCTGCCTCTTTCTTTTTACCCAAGCTTGGTCTTTTCTGCTGAAAGAATTACGGTGCAAATATACGCCTTGGAAAGTTTTAACGACTCTGTCGCAGAAGATCCAGACGTGACACTTGAGGTTTCAAATCAGTTCTCTGAAACGGGAAAAATTCAAGAGCAAAGACAAACACGCAAGAATTTGCAATTAAATTCAATTTCAAAACCACTCAAACTTAAGCCAGGGATACAAATTTTGACGTGGCTTAAAACGGAATTTAAATTAAATGGTAGAAAAGTAATGAGTCTCATTGATTTAACTTTAAAATCTTGTTTTAATTAGTTTGAAAATTAATCAATGTTCTATTAATATAAGAAAATCTATATGAGATCTAGATCTTCTTAACACGTTACTTTTCTGTCAGTCGAAGTCAAAACTGTTGATGAGATGTACATTTCATTACAATTCGAAGGTACATAAAACTTTCGTTACGATAGCTTAACAAGGTACGTTCAGTTGCAGTCTGATATACTGTTCCAAATATAAATTTGCGTTTGCCTGTTTATTACACGAGTATTTTATCGAGTTTCTGTCATGTTCAGGAACGCGAGGTGTAGGATGCGAGTCTGCAATAAATCTCGTCCGTTCAGCAAAAGGATTCCCCTCTTTTTCCTTCTGATACACACTTCCAACTCCAACGCATTCGCTTTACTTCACAAGATAAGAATACGCTCTTGATTAATACTATTGAACTGATTGGACTTTCTTTTCTCTTCAACCAGCTCCAATCAGCATTTTTTCTCCCCATCTTCGCTCTTATGCACCTTCGATCTACCGGAAAGGCGCCAATAATTTTGCATTCAGAAAAATTCATTGTGGAACAGTGACTATTATTCCAACTGGCTTGATCTGAGTTTTCAGCGGGATTCATTTCTACGTTATCATCACGCTAATGATTCAGCGTGCTCCAATCCCCGATTTACTTTTTTAGGTCTTCTTTCTTAACATTTTCAATCTTGTTTCCAGTCCTTTTTAGCGTGGATTAAGTAACTCATTTGTCTATAGTGATGAGGTAGTCAAGGCAAAAAGACGCGGTCAAGGGAAACGGCAGAGTTAAGGGGTACAGTCAAGAGAAAACGGAAGTGGCTAGGAAGTATAATCAACTCAAAATGCAGTTAACACATGGTTCAATAAAGAAAAATCAATAGAGGCGTGGTCAGGCTATACAGTTAGACTAAAAGGCGTGGTTAAAGGGTACAGGCAAGATAAAAAGTGTACAGTTAAGGCATGGTTAAGAGGTACAGTACAAGAAAAAAAGCTTAGCCAAGGAAAAGTGAGTGGTCAAGAGGTACAGTTAAGACAAACGCCTGGACAAATGGTACAATCAGAACAAAAAAGCTTCTATTTTTGAAAGGTCGACCTAAAAAAATGTTATTACTAGTTGGGGAGAAAAATGTCATGAAATGAATTCTATTCTTATCACGATTAATTTGACACGAAGTTGTCCGAAGATTGTAAATGACGTAATCGGTCTAGGATCGACAGAGGGCTTACTACAGCAACCCTACTTTAATAAATCTGCTTTCCCCACTGTAGCGGACAGGTAGCTGGAACACGTTGGATTGAACAACGAGCTTCCGAGCCTCGACGAGCTTCACAGACAGTCTGCTTAATCCTTGTCGAATAATTCCCTACTATTCTCCTCCGTGATTAACGATATATGCCTTTGATTGCTGTCCACTCATAACTCTCCCTTACGTCTTCGAAGATGTTCCATATAATTCAATTTTCTTAGAAATTAATTCTAGAGACTGCTTGTTCTCAGTGGACAATGATCATGGGAGGGGGGAACAAGCTGAGGACGTCATTCAAATTTAAAGATCTTGTTTTCTTTTTGGTTGATTGGTTCGCAAATCGATTGTGTTGTTATTATTTTTCAACTTGAATATATAAATAGTGTTGTGCAAATGGATTCTGCGGTTTTACAAAATTTGAAGAGCACAAAACAATTATTGGTGGCAAAAGCGTAACAATGTGTGGCCAAATGGTTTGTTCTATGGTCAATTGCGGCAAGGAAAAGTTACTGCAACAATTTCCGCTGACAGAAAACAACATAAATTTTCGAGAAGGACAATAAATGCGAATTCCCTCTTCGTTAATTTAAAAACTTGCAAATTTCAGGAAGAATCTATTTCTTTTCAAGAGAGAATATGAATTCAGTTAAAATGAATTTGTGTCCTTTTCATGCTATTCCGTATTAAATCAATTTTCCAGAATGTGTAAAATTAGATTTGATTGCGCTAGAGTAAATTCGACGTTAAACAATAAAGCGAATAATTAGCAGTGGAAGATATCTTTGAACATTGATTTTAGCTTCACGGTTATTACTTTGGTCAGATTATTCGCGATATTGGAACTGCACGATGCATATATATTTTTTTTTTCAATGAACGTGGATGTATATGTATGTGTTTACGAATATTTCGAGTTATAATAGAATATATGTTGGGAAACTCAAACCAGGCCAGACTACTCGGTCCACCAGTCGGTCATCCTCTATTTATCCGCGTTGACCAAATTGCTCGTGCCTCATCCGGCCAACATGCAGCTATGCAGTGATTCCTCATACTGTCACGGATGACACCGAAACATCCTGGACAGGCACAGAGCTTCGCAAACGAACACTCCGACGATGCAAAATCATTCAATGAGGAAGATTTACTGATTTGTGAAACAACCTCCATTCAAATATAGCTTTATCCCATTCACTGATAACCACTCTCGATTTATTTTATGAAAAATAGATTTTGCAGTTCCAACAGGACCTGAATTCGTCGTGTCTAGCGGAAGTTCTATCTCAGAGTATGGTATGTATCTTGACTGGTTCTTCCTTAGTGAAGTGTAACCAAATATTTTTTCCTTCATAGGATTCCTTTTTTTTTACAGAAAAGCGAATTTAAAACTTTAAAACATTTGGTTACACCCCTAACCTTTCTACAGCATACAAGATCCAAAATTTTCTGGTGAAAAGTAGTTCTATACAACCCAATAAATGACCCACCAAAGTTGGAACTTACCCCGTATAATCCCTTAGACCTAAAATATTCAAATTTACCTCAATTCTTGGGGTCAAAATTTTATTTTATAATACGGCTTCTCAATACTAAAAGACAATCCAAAAAGTTTCATCCATCTGGCTCACTTGGAACTCACATGAGATGAGTTCCAAATGAGCTGGGGTGGTTGAAACTTTTTTGGAGTGTCTTTTAGCACAAAAAATAATTATTATCACCGATAAAATTTTGACCCAAGAATTTATAATAATTTTCGTGAATTTTTATTTTTAAGGGATAATCTAGGGTGAATTCTAAATACACAGGGCGGGGGGGTTGCAGCTTTGATTCTTGTAAGTCTCATAATGGAAGTGGGTTTTAACGAAATATTTTTAACTGGCAGAATCTAAAACTCAAAAATTTGGTCACACATCTAACCACTTAATTTTAGGAAGGCCGTGTGATCACATTTTTTTTGTTCAGATTCTCTTTTTTGTCAAAATATGTGACAAAATTAAAATATTAATTCATAATGTTGGTGGTGAATGGCTTGTAATACATGCTATCGATTTTTTTAATAAATATGACGATGTACGAGAAGGCAGAGTTGTCCATACGGTACTTACAGATGATATTTACTGAAGTTTGTTTTACATCAATTTAATATTGCACGGTTCTGACAATTTTATTATCATGAATTTCAGTAAAATTAATTATTAGACATAAATCACCCTTTACACATACCTTTAATCGTAAAAGCTACTTTTTAAAAGCCTTCGAAGCGAAAATCTTAATACTGATAACAATATTCATACCAAAGATTTTTATCTTACATACTCGTCACAAGATATAGAAGATTAGTTTCATTTTGTTTACCTGTAACAGACAAGAGAAAAAAAATTAAAATCAGCCATAAAATTAGTCAATGCAAATCAACTTGTTCAATACTCCGATTTGATTTAACTCTTAAATCAATTCGATAAATATGTAAAAACAGTTTATAGCAGTAAATCAAGTTTAAAAACCGTGAAGAGGGGCGATGGATGTGAATCCAAATGTAAAATGTGTCAGGGATCGTGATCCTTGTTTCCTTTTTCGTAGTCAGAGGGATGGTTTAATATTGCCAATTTTCCATATTTCACAGCTCAAATACGATTACCAACACCCCGAGGGTGAAACGATCAGAAACGAATTCCCATAACTTCACATATTCTACCATTTCCTTTACAGGGAGCATTTTTGATACCATTACTTTCGAAGGAAATAATGTCCCACACGAAAAATGTGAACCATCCCTTTTACTATTTACCTTTCCTCTTTCATCTTGTCTACGGCTAAAAAAATTAGACATTAAATTTTACATTGAAGGAGAAAAGACTCGATAAAAGCTGATTAATTTAAAGAGTTGGTTTGTTAAACTTGAGAATGTTGGTACTCTCTTGTTGCCGACAGCAGAGGAGGTAGCAGTCAACATTGCGAGTGAACGCTATAATCTTCTCAACAAAAGCTCACCCTTCACCTCAATCCGAAATCAATAGCTACTGGTTTGTGAGTATAATCTATTATGCCATTATGCTGGGAATAAATCGATAACTTGCAATTAGCTTCGTTCCCTATGAATGTCTCTCTCGACCCTTAATGACCGCCCTGACTTTAAAGAGCAGCGAGATTGACTATAAAGAAATTTAGAAGAGAAACAGAGAACATACCTCTATATCATAAAAAAGTGATGAAAGAGTGACGTTTCCACTTTCCAACTTACATCCCTTTGCTCTTCCCACCAAATCCCAACCCCTCCCCTTTCCGAACCAAAACGCCTCTTCTACTTTCCAACAAAAACCCCTCTACCCCTGTCCGATGAAAAGGAAATGAAGAATTAACAATCAAATCCATTTTCCCTTTCCACCCACCCTTCTCTTCCCGTTTTCAACCAAAACGCCTTTTTCTCCTTTTTAACTAACCCTTGTAGAGGTCCGTTCAAGGGGAAAATTATTTAAGTTCATGTGGTTAGAAGAAGCTACGAACTCTTGGAAGAAAACTTGATCTTACTATATTTGTAATTTTATCACTGAGTTTCCCTCCATATTTCACAAACTGTGATAAAAAAAACCTTCGCCCGAAAAGAAAAAAATTACTATATGCATGGACGCTTTTTCAGCACATCACAAAGTCCATGTATTGAAAAATAAAGTTGAGTCCAAAAAGAGTCATGTTTTGTCAGAAGCACAATGCATCGAAAACTCATATTATCATCGCAATAGTACTCTTGAAATAGCATACCATATACTCTCGCAAATAAATCCAGTATCAGAGGCAGAAAGTGAACGAGAAATAGGCGAAAAACTCGTATCGTATTTACAAGCAATGGAAATTGCGGAAAAGTGTATTTTTATCTATCTTTTGAAACTCAGTCGGATAAGAGGCTATGATGTAATTTCATTCAGAGATCACGTTCTTTTTCTATGCTTTTTTTTCTACTGCTTGACTTTACTTTTTAGCCACTTAAAACTCACTTCCTTAGATTGTGTTTGAGAGGAAAATGAAAATAAAGAAGAAATGGAAAAAATGGAATAAAATTTCCTACTTTTCAGGAAGTCTATAAAAAGTTAGAAAAGCATTAAAAAAGGTGATAAAGGACTAAAGAGCTTACGGAACGATTCAGTTTCCATGATTCGACTTAAAGACACATAAAAACGGCTCGTTTGATTTTTCTTTCCTTTTGTTCCATAATTCACGGATTACCAACGGCGATTCATGAAGGGAATAACAATTCTTTTTATCATACCGGGCACTTCGCGAATTACGATCCGGCGTCCGGATATAATCCATCTCGGCAATAACTACTGCATCCAGGATTCATGTATTACAGAGCGCACGTTTTATTAAGCACGTTGGCTGATTACATGAGGAAAGATGATTAATATGAAAAAGGAATAGCCAAATGGACACCTATTTTTTTCCGCTCTTACAAAATTATTGTGTACCATATTATATATTTATTTTTGATAACACATGAATGATTTCAGTCATTTTTCATGTCCATGAAGTGGGGTTAATGTTCTACTTTTTACTCTCTAGAGATTATAAAGTGACGTCATGCTATACAATAATCGTAAAGTGTTCGCATCTATACATGATTTTTATCTTGTAACGAATTTGGGGGTGAAATTAAGCAGTCCTCTGGGGCAGATATCGGGATGAAACTTTTTTTGGTATCACACACTAATATTTGTTAGTAATATTTACAGAGAATTTAAAAGGTGTTTGGTATTTTCTTTAGAGTACACTGGCTATAAAAACACAGACGATTGAAAAATCAAACGTAAGAGCATTTTTTTATTTTGTTTTATTGTCATTGAAGCAATAGAAAACGATACATGACGAATTAAAAAAAAATGTTGATTTTTCTTTATAAACGTTGCACACGGCAGTTACATCTTCGCTGTGAAATTGTTTCGTTTAAAAAACCCATAAAATGACAATAACTTCCATAAAAATCCTGGAAACCCGATAAAATCTCGCGAAATTACTTGAAATTCATTAAAATCCCAATAACTCTCGTAAAATTTAAAATTTTAATCCTGTAATGTTGTATGTTTTTTTTATTTGAATAATATTAATTGCCCAAAGAATCTTTTCATTTATTATAAACAGTATCGTATAAAGCATGGAGAGAGGGAGTCTTTTTCGACGATTGTACGACTGAAAAAGTCCCTCTTTTTCAACTTGGTGCATGATATATTATTTTCAAATATAATTCTATTATTCATATGACTTCGATTAGAGAAAGATTAATATCCTCTCCTTTGCCGATATACGTGTTTTAATATAAAGCGAATTCGGAATAAAGTAAGAGGGAAAAATCCAATTTATCCTGTATTGCTGGAGCGCGGACTATAATCCGATAACTTTCAGGCGTTATTGCGTTTACGTTCCAATAGATGAGTCGACAACCGTACAGTCGGAGTTTCTCCTAATTGGGCGAGTTTCAGGGACGTAATTCTTTGTGATTGTAAAACAAAAGTTTGTAACTTCAGCGATCGTTTCTGGTCTAAATTAAAGATGAGTCTAAATTGGGTCAAACGTGGTCACAAACTGCAGTAGCTGCGTTTTTGCCTATATAGTAACTAATAACTATAACTAGCGAACATTATTATTAACATTTTTACTATTGATATTTTTCAACAATTTCGTGTTTATTACATTTTCAGTGGACCTCTTTAAATTGACATACATGTAGAGTTGATAAACTTGCTCAAAGTTTAAGCTTTTGATGTCGAAGAGATGGAGCCTCGAAACCGGGTCAGTTCTGGTTTACAGTAAATTCAAATTGTAACTGCTAATTATTCACATTAAGTCACTCTCTTGTTCACCATCACGGTAGAAAGGAGGTTAGACCCCCCCCCCGCGGTCTCAATATCTCTTGACGATCTTATTTAGCTCTGATGAGGTTGGTGGTTAAGAAAACAACCACGTCCTGACGCCTCGCACTTTGTAATTAATAGAGCCAATGCTTTCACCAGACATAATTCGTTCTTCTATAACTTCCACCTACAAACAGCCGCATCTCCTAATTCAAGTAACATATACACTTCCATGATATCGTGCACTGGTATAAGTTTATGTGCCCATGGAATACCAATTACAAATTTTTTTAAATCATAAAAAAGAAACATAAGAAAGAAATTTCGATTATTACGAGTATTACGAGGACAAGGAAAATTTTGAAAAGTTGTGATTTCATACGAAAGGGTCTTGCTTTTCAAGCTCTCCTTTGATTCTGAGGAATTTCCTCGCGAAAGGAGGAAGTTAATGATAAGTTAATGAGGCTAAGCTTGCGACCTCTAACAACTATTCCCGTTGTAAATTAAGTGACACGATCGTCGTATTGAAAACGTATGTTCTGCATTCTAACCAATCTTCCAATAATATTTTTACTTTTTCAAAAGCTGCATTATTGCAGTTTAGTCGCCAAGGTATTGACGAAAGGGTTTCTCCAAATTCTGAAAATTTACAAAATGGCGGTCTTTTTCCCGAAAACCGATCTTTTTCATGAATCAAATTAAAATTTCAAAATTCGCTCCATTCGAACTCGAGTCCCGTGTACAGATTATTCAGTAAAAATAAACTTTAAAATTACGTAAAATTTGTTAAAATATCTTTAGTAGTTCTCCCAAAAAACAAAAATTGTCTATAAAAGCATATGCAGAATGGGGATGAATATAAGAATGAGCTTTTTTGCTATGAAGATTCTCAACGGCGACAAATCTCGACAAGACTTTTTCGCATGAGTCTGTGGTGATGACAATGGTTATGACAGTGGAGTGCTAATGGTTTCTGGCACCATTAAATGAGCATTCAGCCCATTCAATTCCAACGTCTCGCGGCGGAGAAAAATTCTTGGCGATAAGTTTGTGTATGACGCTTTATTATGTCTGAATTGGACTCGACTTGGAATAGAATGTGAGCGTCGCGACAGCATCATCGTCGTCGACGTAACGCGAATGCTATATACCTATATAGGTATATATGTATATAGCTATATAATATTCCATAAAACAGGAGATAAATGAGAGGGAAGGAAGGAAACTCCAAGATCGAAGCCGAGCTAGAGAAAAAATGTGCAGTTTGCGGTCGATTGCTCTGGCAAATTGCTTTTGCCCCCTACTCTCAGGTTATGTCACCTGGAATTCGATGATTGCGTCTAAATTGGTTGTCTGAACACCAGAGGAATCTCTAGATTCTCGTTAAGGATATTGATAAATTTAATTTTCAGAAAGAGAATTTAATTCATTTCAATATTAACTTGAACAGTAGGTACGGAATTTATAAGTTTCGAATTAGAGCTGTAAATTTGAGAGGAAAAGGTCAAGTTGCAGTTACGATAAAAGATATTATATACTTTCGATAAGAAATAAAAAGCTTAAAGACAAAGTTTTCCCAGAAAAGATTTCTGCCTTTATATGGTGGAGATATAAGCAATAAAAGTCAGATGTTCACAGCTTTTTTTATTATCTCGTCAGGTACTCACAACTTTTACACTATTTTAAGTTTGATTCATTTGAAAGCTTTTTTTTCTTTGTATTGAAAAAGTTAAGATGAAGGTAAATAGATAATAATTGTAATATTCCGTAAAATTTCTCGAGGAAACTTAATAAATTGACATTTTTGAATATCTT
>JAUESI010000008.1:4249995-4272631 GCA_032275145.1 Synergus laeviventris | reverse complement strand
ATATATTTTTA
This sequence comes from Synergus laeviventris, assembly GCA_032275145.1. Lineage (NCBI taxonomy): Eukaryota > Metazoa > Arthropoda > Insecta > Hymenoptera > Cynipidae > Synergus > Synergus laeviventris. The sequence continues at coordinate 4,272,620 of JAUESI010000008.1, read as the reverse complement.
GGGAATTCTTTTTAACTTCTCTTAAATTATTTTGAAGATAATTTAAATTTTCTTTCTTTTTCTTTTCAAAGCTATACAAGATGAATTCAAAATATTGAATTCTTTTATAAGCTTGCAAAATTGTAAAATTCTACGTATAAATTAGAAAAAGAATTCTGACATGAATTTTTTTGATATAATGTAATCATTCTCCACAACGGTGCATATTGCAAACTATAATTTTACAATAACTAGACCTTCATAATTCATAAAAGCATCAAAGCAATTTTTCGATATATCAATACAGAAATTTATTGATCTAGAAAGAGCAGGAAACGATTCACATGATGAAAATGTGCGGAAGAAAAATGATATCAGTAAATAACAAGTGCTATCCAAGTGAGTTAAGGCTCTCAAACGCAAAAGATTTTTCCAGTATCAAGAGCGCAAGAGCTGAGAACGTTTTGATGAAGGTTGCCATTCGTGTTTCTTTTTACTCTTACAACTCTATAAACTTACAACTATAAACGATATGAATTTTATCTATAAATCAAATTTCTTTTCTCTATTTCTAGGACAAGTATTTTTTTTTATAGGTATGCAATTTATAACGATTCTTCCTATATTTCTTAAGGATTCGGAAAACATAATTAATATTTACTAGTAATATTATACGTGACAAGTGCATTAGATTACATCAAATTTTGAAAAATGTTCAGAAACTTAAAAGGTTTTTTCGCAATTTATTGATATTTTAGAGATATTAAGGGATTTTACATAATTGCAAGGAATTTGTGTACGGCCACAAGTTTTGAACGATCAAATGAACAAAATATTTTTTCCTAATTCTATTTTATTTAGAAATATTATTCAAACTGAAAATAACAATAAGCATTAAAAGTTTCTTTCATAAAGAATTATTCTCAATGCAAATAAATCAATACTTTAAAATTTTCAGTCATATCGGAATTTTATGGAATTTTTAAGTATTTTAAGAAATTTAATAGTATTCTAAAGGTTTAAAAATAATTTAGGGGACTTTGAATAATTTTAAGGAATTTCAAGGCACTTTGCGAAATTTATTTGAATTTTATAGAATATTAAGTTGTTGTTTGAAAGTTTAAACTCTTATTAATTATTATCTATTTATAAAATTACAGACTAATTTACTATTTACTAATTTACATTCTAATCAGAGAATCTATTAGATTTGTGGAAAAACATTTTTTTACAAATGTGCACGATAATTTTCAAAAGAATTGACAGATTCGTTCGTTAGCCAGCCATTTTGGATGAAAATTTTAAAAATTAGAGCATATTCAAAATTTATTTAATCCATTTTTTTAAATTTACAAATTCTTTGTACTGATGTTAGTAGTACTAATAAAGTCGAACAAACTTATATTTTGAATATTCAAATTTTAAGCCAAATAACGCACGCTATGAAAAAAAGTTAAGAGTTTATTTTCTTGAAAAATCAAAAATTCAAATTTTGAGAGAAAAAATCTTAAATGAGCTCTGATGAGAATATGTTCCTTAAGGTCGATAGCTGACCGATTTTTATAATTAAATTTAAAATTATTACAGAGCTAAAAAATTACCGACAGAGTAAAATGTACCTTTTTCTATTTTCTTGAAAGAAAATTTCTGTTGAGTGAGATCAAGTTAATTTACTATCAAAATTAATCGTTATTATATAATTTTCATTTGCATAGATATAATTAATCAGGTGCATAAATAAAAATTTAGGAATAGATTGCAATTACATACAGAAAAATTGTTTTCCTTTTCATAAAATGGTAAAGTGGTGGGGGGTAAATTTCATCCACGATCTGAGAGCTGATGCGAACACTTTACGTCTATTATATATTAATAACAATAACAATAATAATAAAAATAATAATAATCATGATCATAATAATTGAAATTGAAGAGTTTCCAATGAAAAAAATTGAAGTATAAAGAGTTAGCGTGCACAGAAACGATAATAAAGCAGTGGATCATAAAAAAGTACTTTAAAAAATATAAGAAGAATGAGAAAAATATTTCACCCATTTTTTAAACTGCCTATTGAAGTACAACTCGTAAAAGTAGGAAGAAAAAATGATGGTACTTGACGTGAAAATGAGTACGAAAATTGTCCATCTGGAAGTGGTTATAGTTGATGCAGTAGCGAAAAAGTGCAGTTATTACCACTGGGAATGGTTCGAGTATGAAAGGGCCGAGAAAACCGTACATCTGCGGTGAACACGAGAAGTATATGTATATACTAGTTATCATCATAATTCTTGGTAAATCTACACGTAAAATCCGCAGAGATATAACGGTATAAACTCTAAAATACCACAGAACGAGCATGTATTGTGTTCCCCATGCGCGAGTTATCCAAAAAGTTTTGCGAAAATGTCACGAACCCCGATCCGCCTGCTGACCTTAACTACAAAATCCGCTCGACAAAAGGCTCTCTCAGCATTAAATTTCCTTGAGGTAAACATATAGCTTAAAATTGTAATTCCACAATCCCCTCAAATTTTTAAATAAGTTTTTAAAATAAATAAGTTTCAACTATGTTAGCGATCGAATTTCAACACTCGATTCGTATCCGGTTGTAAATTTGCAAGTGAGAAGCATTCTCAATATCGTTTTATTGCACTTTCGAGATATTCCAATTAAATCTGGTCTGTAATCGCATAAACAGTGGAAATCAAGTTACTTTGATCAATTTCAGAACCTGGAACCTGTATAAAACCTCGAGGCGAGGCATTGCATATGTATGATAACGTTATGGGAATATCTACAAATAATTTGCATTCCATCATCAAATTATATAAACTTCAATCGCACAGTTAATGATACTTTTTACTGAAGCATGGCAGCGGAAATTATTTGCTGAAAATTCAACAATTCGTCAACCCTTGATCCAATTAAAGTATTTTCTAGACATTTTCTAAATTTTATTCCATAAGAATGAATTCGTATTAGGTAATAGTTCGAAATTCAAGCAAGATTCTCATCATATTATGTGGGGTTAATGAATATTATGGACATAGTTCCCATATTAATCAGACATGCATTTCCATGCTTACCTTTAACGGCGTTAAGTTTGTTCCCGACCATCTGCTTCGCCACGAAAGCCGCCATCTTGGTACTTTCTGGTTCTGCTTCGGTTTAAGCCTTAAAAATGAGAAAGAAATATGGAGTTAGGAATTGGCATTTATCCAAGAAGGCAGAAATATTAAAGTGACCTGATCCACTTGCCTTCACATATCTCATTTCTCAATTCATATATATCTTATTGCTTCATATTTCATCGAATGAAGACGATAGTCAACAAATTCTTCACTTATTTCGTGAAACAGTTGAGGAGGCTCAACAGATAGACATTTTTATACTACAGACCCTTATATTTTATATAAAATTATAGTCACTGCCCTCTTGAAAATGTAAAAAAAATGGTTAACTCTCTTGAGCTATTTTTATTACAGTTTGATATATTCAAATGTATAACTAGGGAGATTTAGGATTCCTCTAATTCTGAGTCATTTTCCAAAATCTATTAGGTCGAGTGAAAGAATTTTCGGGCCCTAATTATATTATCCTGTTTAGAATATTAATTACCATGTTAAGAATATAAAAACAGCGGTTATCCATAAGTAGGCTTAATCAGTTATATTTTAGACTGAGGATTAATTAAAAATGATTTATTAATTAGTAATGTAAGCTGAAAGTAAGAGGAGCATAGCTTAGACCTTCAGTCAACCGCCCCTAGGTTCTTCTGGCTTCCTTTTAGAAATTGGTTGACCAATCACCTCTGCACCCTGAGAGTGTCAACCAACATAACGAGGAAACTAAGAACTCTCTCTACCAGAGAGCAGCCCTTAATACCAAGAGGATCCAAAAGCCACTTTCCTCCCGAGGTTTCTATTTTTCGGGAGGCTCCCGGAAGACGCACCAACGCCCGGATCTCTAAGGCTAGGCGAAACTTGTTTCCAAAGAGAGACTTTTGGCTTCTCCCCGGAGTTTGGAAAAACCTCCACCAAAGCAGCCGACAGAGGGTGAACGGAATTAGAACATCCATCGCTTCCTGGACGAAATGCAGTCTCCCCTTCCTGACTCACAGACCTGTCCCAATTTCTCCTTCTACCTTCAAGAATAACTCTACATCTTATTCCTTCCTGCGAATATTCCCAGCTGCATTACCCTGCGAAAAACTTTCCTGACCCTTCCCCCCCACTCTACGATCCATTCTGCACTACCTCCCGCTCTTCTCCAGCCTTAAGAGAGCGTGTAGCGTATTAGTATAATGAAATTCTCTATTTAATTTGAATTACTAATCTCCTTTTATCTTCAAAAGTGATAAAAAAAAAAAAATTTTTAAAAACCTATTTTTGTTGGTGTACATTTTATCTGCACTCTTTCCCTAAAATTATCAATAAAAAGGACAGTAAAAACAGGAAGTTCGCATATAACTGGGATAAAGTGTAGCACTAGCTTGTGCCATAAAAATAAAAACCATAAACAAGCTCCTCACAAATTTCTGTACTCGGGATGGGCGAACCGACTGGGAATAAACATCAACCGACAAACAGGGAATATTGCGAGAGGGGAAGGATACACTTTTTCTACAGGCGAGAAATGAAAAATGTCACCCGAGGGAAAATATCGTCCTTGATTCATCTCCTAGGAAAGTATTTTAATCTCTCTTCTGCCAAGCAGCGCCTATATAAAAGTTATGATCCTCATAGAAACGTTGACTTAATGGCTCAATGCAATTCATCTATGCATTTCTTGACCTCAATGAGTCTTTAAGATGTGACTGGGATTAAAAGATACATTAAAAATGCACTGGATTTTATACGCTTTATACGCGAATGTTTTAAATGGGATGAAGGATTTGCTCTGGTTTTTATAATTGTAGATTTTCTCTTTAGCTTTGGAATTTTTTCAAGTTTATTACACACTGCCCAGATAAACCGACTTTAATTAAAAGCTGGATATATATATATATATGGGATGAAAAATATTCCAAGAGATTTCAAAAGGGTTAGGGTAAAGAAAATCACAACTTTTTGAAAGAGATTTAACACTTATTTACTTTTTCAAATTCTAGACTCAGGCTATTTTGGCCCCGTTAGGGTTACCCTATTTATTTATTTGGAGGGGGGGGGGCACTAATGAGGGACTAATCAAGTTCTAACTGGACTCGTGAAAATTCTTAAGCCAGTAATTACTGTCTGTAATTATTGCAAGTTATCTCAGTTATTCCGCATTGATTAACTCCTAATAGAAGTGGAGCAAACTAGTTAGGACGTAAGTTGGGCCCTATTACAATTTCTACCCGGGTGATACAGTTTCAGTGAAGATAAATTATACAATACACAAGTTATGAAAATTGGCTTAAATCCCGTAATTAATGATTTTATATTTTCGCGTGTACGTCCGATGGAAAAATGATCAAGAAAGATGAATTTGTGTTACAGGATGCGACAAACAAACCTATAAGATATTGGGTGACGATGTTGGGCCGGAAGATCAATAACCAAAGGCACTGGGAGGCTGGGAAGACGTCGCCATGGGCGTCGAGACGTCTGGGCGCCTGTTCGACATGATTTACCAACAACACATTCAACCATAACCACTGGATAAATTGGCCCCTGTGTGTTAAGTATCTTGAGTGTGTTTTCCCCATAAGGATCTTCTCCTTCAAACGAAAGCACAAAGGCTTACTTATTCTTTCACAAAAATGAGTAAATACATTTTGTCATCGAATGAATTTAGATTTAATAAGAGATTCTAACAAATAATATGTATAATAAAATACTGATTCTCAGATCCCGAAAAGCAATTTTAAAAGAATTACACGAAACCGGAAACTGAAGCAAATAGCTGCAGAGATCAATAGAATTCTCTCACTGTTGACTGATGTAACGTAATCCAAACCTGAGACAAAGCGTTGGATTGCGGCCAGAAATTCTATACGTGGAAAAAGATGGCTTCAGAGTGTTACTAGAATGACAGGAAACTGAGCCTTTTCGGTGTAGCACCCCGAAAGATCCTTGAAAGAGCCATCGAGAAGGAAATCTCAAGACCTAGCTCTGTTTTCACTCGGCTTTAGTAGATGCCTCTGGGGTGAATTATTCCCTTATGATGTGATATGCATTCTATTTTCTACGTCAATATTAAACAGAGTCCGAGACTCATCTTTCTTTCAAAACTTGAATTTATTTGAAATATTTAATTTATGACATTTTAATAATACCTAAAGAGCATCTACATCTATAGCAACGATTTTAGCAAGAAGTAAGAACTTCCAGGACATAAAATATAGAACCTTCTAAATCAAAACGTTTGAAAAAATGGGTTTAGAGTTTTATCTGAATTATGTGGAAAAATAAGATTGGAGTTAATGAGGAGAAAAGTGGTAAAGTTATTTGAGCGTGTTTAATTTATCTCGGTCAGTACCAAGGGCGGAGACCCTTTATATATGTTACAAGCCGCAATCGACCAACTCGTGTGAAACAGCTAGAGATGAAGTTTCCGTTTGGCAAACCTTTCGGCCGAGTAAATACTTCGACATGGGTTCTCCAGACCTAAGCCTCGGGATTTTTCAAAATGTCCCAAGCAGAAGGTGACTGGATGGATTCATCTGACCTAAATCTATTCAAGTACCTTCAAAGAAGTTTAGCATCGCCAGCAGCTTTAACACGACAGCGCTAAATATTATCACTTTAGTCTTATAAAATGTAAGCCAACAACGTTCTTGGACATGCAAATCAATATTGGTTGCCTTGAGAAAGCAAAAAATCTTGAGATACTTTTTTTTTATACATTATTACAGAATACTAGAAAAAGAACTGTATTTGCGTCATGAAAATAAGAAGCAGATGGCTGATTAAAATTAGTGATATAATTACTGAAAATCACCCTCTGTACACATTTAATCCAATATTTAAAGACGAACCTGTGACTTGAAAATATTCTGACTCCCTATACCTTTCCGATATCATTTACAATATCTGAATGGAAATATTTGGTCACATCTCCGCCCTTTAACTCCACTTTCTAATTAAAAAGGGTTAGGGGATGTGGACAAATATTTTCTAGATTTAAACTCGCCACTCCATTTCCTCTTTTCAATTTTGGGGCTGGTGGGGTGTGACCAAATATGTCACATCTCCTATCCCTTTTGTATTAGGGAAGTAGGGATGATGGATTATTTTCAACTTTCATATTCAGAAATTTTATTTCACTTCTGTAAAGGTGATTTCTGAGTCACTTCAGTGTCGAATGGTAACGATTTAAGTAATTCTAAGGAATTATGTTCTCTTTAAATCACAACTGCACTTCAAACATTGAAACATGTTTTTTAGGTACTAGAGAAACTCGTTAGAGGAAATATTCCGGATGTCTTTTGAGTCTTTGATCCATGTTCTAATTAAATCGAATAGAGGAGAGAAATTCTACGCTTTTATACCTGCACATAAACCCATTGAGGGGTGCTGAAACAAGGGTTTGAAGTTACAGACGGTTTTGCGAGCGAATGGTTCCAAAGGTTTCCACTCGAATTCCCGATTTTGAACATAATGTCGTTAAATGTACCTCCGTCTCAAAATTCAAACAGCATGTTTAAATTGGCTCCTGATTTAAGTAATTAATCTTTTCTACTTCATCCTTTTATTCCATTACACTCTAAATAAAACGTTTCATCTTTAGAAGTACCATTTTATCCTGTGATTTCATTCACAATTTCGCAATGAAACAACTGAATTATAAGTTAGAAAAAGATGTTTGAAAAAGTGTGTTGGTAAAGAAGTTTGTAAAAGAGAATTAGGAAGCTCTGTTAGAAAAGTATAATAAATAATGTTTTAAATTTAAAGTTACGAAAACTATTTCTTCTGATGCTTTCACCTCTATTTTTATGTACTCTAAAATTTTGAGGGATCATTTATCACCACCCTCTTTATTCTTTTTTTACACTGGTCTCTATCTCTTGCTAGCTTTTTGGTACTTTTCCGATAGTTTCGCTTCGACCATTAGTATAACATTCCCTCAACCTATGTTTTTATCGAGATGAAGTTTGGGCAAGTCTGACTTTAAAGTTGAGCATTAAGAACAGCTGCTTTTCTCCCACGGACCATGTCAAAATATCTTGCCGAATGTTACCTAGTAGGTGCGGAAGTTGGTATACGTATGCCTGAAGCTTTGGAGAAATGAGGTCGAACGTGACGTTCGACGCTGTACGATTTTCCCGAAATTAAACGGAACCAGGAGTGCAGAGTAAGGAGAGATAAAAAAGACAGATTGCTAGATTCTAAAAAGGGATAAAAGTGTGGGAAGCTCTTGATTGAGTTGAATAAAAATTTCTGAGTTCTCTGCCCTTTAAGCAGATTTTCCAAGGAAATTACTTTTCAAGGAAATTATTTTTCGCCAACTGAGATTTTGAGAAGATAATAAGTCAACGTGAACATCTCCTAAATTTCAATCAACACCTTGGATAGCCACCTTCATAAAATAAGGTTTGAACCTTCATAACTTTCTCGATTCGTCTCTAAACTGAATTTCCATAAATTTCAGAGAAAAACTTCAGAGATTAATCCATAATAAATATTAAATATATTTTCATACCATTAAAAAAACATGTTGGAAAAGGAGTTCGGAAAAGATGTTGAAATTTATATGAGTGCAAAGAGGTGGAAATTTATGGAAAATGTGTGATGAATTCGTGTTCTGAAATCATGCCCCCGTGAAACTTGAATGAGGGCACTAAAAGTGTGAATCCAAGCTTACTGAAATAAAAGCAAGGTAAAAGCTGTTCGACATGGTATCAAGGAAGTATGCTGAGTGCGGTTTGGTAAACAAAAACTCGGAGAGAAGTAGCACTGGGGGTTTTTTTTTCGAGCAGTGCACCCTAACCCTCTCGAGGCCGGAAACTCAACCTTCAAGCATTAAAGCCATCTCAAACTTGACCTACAAGCGGACTCTATAGACCCGCGACACATACGTCTTTATCTATCGATCCACTCTAAAAAGATGATGTCTCGTTTCTGGATAGTTCTTTTTTCAGAATTCTAAATGATTAATGGTCACAGGGGTGAGTGAATTTATTGCCGGACGGTATGGAATGGCTTTTGCGGCCTCCTTTTCTCGAGTTGACGCTATTGAAATTCATAAGACTGCAAGAAAAGTTGATCCCCTCGCTTTCTCATGGTAATAATCATCATCAGAGAGAAAAAGATGAATTTTTACTCGTAATCTTGTGGAAAACAATGGATCAAAAAGATGGCAGAGGGAGATAAGGAATTTTGATATTAAAGTACGTGAGTCTAATGACAATTGTCAATTCCACTTTAAAATAAAAATTACAAGCATTCATTTCAAATTGGACAATTTGAAATTGATTTTCGGGCTTAGTAAGGTCGATACTGAAGAGTAATCTAAATATGAAAAAAGAGATCTGACGAGGTTAAAAGTTCCTATTACTTGGTCGTTATTCGTATCCAATGTCAGGGGAAAAAGTAGTGATTAATCCTTGCGGTCGCCGAGATGGTCGAGTTCTTCGATATTTGCGATTATTGTGGGGTGAGACTTGAGGACAAAAACTGCAGTCTGACCAACCACAAAGCACTCAGTGCAAGAAAAGTAGAAGCATAAGAACAATAAACACAAACATAAGACTGAGAAAATGGTGACAGGAAAGGAAAGAATTTACTCTTGGATATTTGTGCTAAATTCTTGTAAAAGTTAATTACATCCTGCAATTGAAGGGAAAACTGTTTATATTTATAATTAGTTCTTTAAATTCTGACGAAGGCTTATTTTTAATAAATATAAGGCTTTTTTTCCTGGATTTTTTTGTTTTATTAAATTAGACTTTACTACTTTTCAAAAATAACTTCATTCATTTTTATAAATAGTATTCCTCCTTATTCCATAAAAATTTCATCCCACCACATAAATAATTTATTTATTTCTCTCGATGAATTTCTTTTATCACGTCTATTTTTAAATTGCTTCGAGCATGGAACGACCGTAATTAATCAACGAAATTGATTACGCTTTAATTAGATTCGCGCTAACGAGTATTGGCCAATACAGTCGCAACGAACTCGCATACTTCGGATCATATTATTCATTTGTATTTGCACATGAATTTGCATTTATATTTTGAATGAAACTCAATATTTTAAAATTAAATACTTTCAAGTTTTTTAATAGAATAATAGATAGTTTTTCTAGGTTGAGTTCAAGATAAACGCCAGCAGTTTATAGAATGTATTATTCAAAGAGGAAAGAAAGCCATTAAGAAAAATGTTTTACGAGCAATCAAAGTACTGCACTTTTTATATTCCTTGAAGGAAAGTCCATTAAGAATATGATATTTTAACTCAGTAACTTTTAGATCCTAACAATTTATAACTTCTATAACTTTTCACATAAGAAAAATGTAAGCAATTATTACGTGGATCAATATTTAAAAAAGAATTTAAAGGAAATTACCAAAGAAAAGTATATTGTTAAAATATTTTGTTTATTTGAACATTTTCAGAATCACAATGTATTATTTATTTATGTGGCAGCAAATGGTGCAAGAAGAATTTATATTCAGTAATAGGCGACGACGACGGCAGTGAATGAAAATTAAACGAGAAGACGTGCATAAAATTTCTCAGCTGCATAATTTCCTACGCCATGAAGACGGTAGCCAGCCGGTCGCGTAATTATTGATAAACAACAAATTACATCAACAGTGGGCTGGTAGTGCCATACTGGAAACTCTGATGCTGCGAAATCTATCCTTCGCTCTTTAAACACGAATTTTGTCTTCGGTTTCAATTAAATTCCTTCGGTACACATATTTAAGTCATGCAATTTATTAAAGCAATACTAGAGCAATCTTAGCGAAAAGAAAAAAAAACAACTGGAAAAAAGAAAATACCTCCGACAAAATTGTTACGAAAAAATCAGGTATTCTACAAAATAAACTGGACCTGGCACAGAAAAAGCTGCATGACTTAATGCGTTTTTGGATTTATAAAAAAAATAAAAAATCGTTTCGAGGTATAAACTGACTATATTAGATCGTGATATGAACGCCTGGAAAAAAGCAACCACCTTCGAGAAAATTAATTGTCAAGGGAGCGGAGTGCTACCTTAAAAAGTCGTGATTGAAATACGAAACTTGTATAACTTTTGTTGATTTGATTTAAAAAGAAAAAGAAGAAAGTAATTTTTTTTAAGGCATCATAATTTTTAGAGCTGTTAAAAATATTGAATGAATAATTATGAAATTTTTAAGGAGCTATTTATAAAATATATCATTAAAACTCTTATGAATTCTAGCTTATACAACTAAACATTAAAAAATTTTTAATTTACAAATTTGTACTCAAAATGACAATGATACAATATTTTCAATATATTTCAAGGGTGTATGTTTGGGTGTGTATTCACTGGAGAACATGTACAGATAAATTTATGAAATTTTGCATAGTTATTGCATTTTCAAAAATTTATGTTTCGAATGTTAGTTTTTAAATAATCAAAATTCAAAACTGTTATATATATAAGGAAAATATAGATTCCGTCAGTCTAGACGAATCAATTGATTTATAATTTGAAAATAAGAATGTTATGGTTATTTGTAATTTAAGAAAATTTATTTTCATCTGTAAGGCTTTAAATTATTAAAATTCAAAGCTGATGAAAGAAGCTAAAAGCTTTCTTGTGTCGTAAAAAATTAAATAACCTAATATTAATACATAATTTTTATTTAAAAATAGGAATGATGAGATTCAAGGTTGAATCTGGTCGAATCAATATGAATTATTTGAAAAAGCAATAATATAACATAGATTGGTTTAATAATTATTATCGAAACTTAATGCAAAGTGCTTACTTAATGAGCACAAAAGTTGATAAAAAAAGCTTCACAACTAGTTTTAATTTTGAATGACTATACAATTTAATCCTAAAGTTTAGTTCAAAATAGAACCAAAAAATTCCATGCAATGGAAACAATTTCAAATGGTTGATAATTTCACAAATTGAACCAATTGTATAATAAACTGTCAAATTGGATGACAAAAAAAACACGAGATAAAACAACACGATAAGCTATTTGAACGCCGGAACTTCAATGTGGACAAAGTGAATGAATGAATGAACACGAAAATTATTTTTCTTGAATAATGAATGCTTTGTTTTTAAATTTGAACCTTGGAATTTTTCAAAATATTTTATTCTCTTAGAGATATACGGTATATTTAATGAAAAATACTTCCAGGACATTAAATAAACGGATTCAAAGAATTGTTGGAATTTTCATTGCAGAAGAAGAATGGTAAGGACCTGGGACTAGCATTCTCAATTCGTTTCTGCATTGAGGGATGAATCGTCGTTGAGTACTTATGCACTATCACGGGTGCAATCGACGTGCCACGATTGTCCTGGAATTCGTGCTCGTTTGCGTGGAGAGCACTCTCGAGCCTCGATCTCGTAGAATTTTATCCCGGAACTGAATTTAAAGGAGTGGCAGAGGTGGAACATAGAAGAAAAAGAGATTGCTAAAGAGGAGGAAAAATGGAGAGGAGAGTAGAGAACTAGAGAGGAACAACGAGAGCTAAAGGAGGAAAATAAAGGACGGATTGAGGAGTGGGACGCAAGTAAAGACAGAGCGATAGAACTATAGAAGCACAAGAGTGCCTAGGGATTTACAGCAATATTATTTCTCTGCAATCAATTCCAATGTGGATACGAATTTCCCAATCAGCTTGAGAGACTGGTTGAGGGATAAATGCACTACTTGCTTCAGACAGAGAAAGACGGAGTGAGTGATTGAAAAATAGAAATGAAAGAAGGATAAAGATTTTTAACAGTCAATGAGTGATCGAAAAAGAAAGAGGGGAAGAGAAAAAGGAAAGATTAATCTTTGCATATAATAATGGGACAGATTATTATAATACTTTAATTTAAACTTACTAGAATTTTTTAAGAAATTTCGAAATATTATAAAGAATGTTCGATGATTTCGAGGAATTACAAAGAATTTTCAAGGGATTTAATCAGATTTCAGTGAGACATTTCAGACATTTTCTGTATGGATTAGAAAAAATTATGAAATTGAAAGAGCCTCATTTTTTTAAGATGATACGGGTTCGGAGCAAGTTCAATTTAGATTTCTTACCTTTAAAAATGTATCTTTTTCATGTTAGTAATACTTTATGAAATACCCTTTTCAAGGAAAGAACATTAGAAAAGCAAAGAAAAGTTGCTTCGAACGAAAGAAACGTGTACACAGTGCACTGTATTATGTACATTTGTACAAGCTCGAGGCAAGCTGTTGCATATTTCATAAATAAAAGTTCCTATTTTTATTTTAGTCAAAAAATTGGAAAGGAGAACTTTAAAGCTGTTGGAAGTTTAATAAACGACCTAACTAAAGAAAAAAAGAAAATGCTCGTTACCAGCTCAAAAGCTGTATAACAATCTTGATTTATTTACATCACAGTGTTTTTTAAAAATAATTTAACTAACTCAGTATACAAAGATATGATACTGAGATATTGTGATTATTTTCATTTGAAGGTGGCAGCTCGTTGATTGCCCGATTTTTGTGTTTTCTGCGCACATGCAAGATCAAAGGCTTTTTATTTTCATGCACACTGTACAGTGTACACCTTTGAAATGATCTGGCTCGCTACATTTCGTGACTATCAAAGTGATAGCAGGCGAGATACGCGGCATAGATTACTTTTTCGTGGGATAAAATTGGACGAGAATATATATCTAACCTTGCATTTCCTGAGCTAAGGAAATTCAAATTTAGAGCAAGGTACGTGACGTGCTTTCGCTGTACGAAATATTTTTCACTTGATAATATATAAAGCCTCATGTTCTAATGTTATATTTCAACTCAGAATTGTGGAAGAAAATACATTTTTTAAGGAACTACTTACTGCAACAAATGAAAGATGAGCAATATTTTTTTTTTTAATTTAAGGCACCTCACCTGAAACAGAAAAAGAGGTAAAGATAAGTTTTCAATTTCACAGTGTCCATATTTAAAATTTAAATTGATGCGATAAAAAATGTGTATTCTGGCGGATGTATACAAATAGAGTAAATATTTCTCCATAATAAATTTGGCAAGTTGACAGTTTAAAAATGAGCCCCTTAAATTCTCCTGGAAGTTCTTGCCTATTACACCACCAAAGTACAGTAATTTGAAGATCGTCGAGACAATTGTTCGAGAGGATGCTCAAAGATCTACTCGCTGCCGTAAAGAGAAATTGATCCTCTTCCTCCGGCTGAGGAAAAATGTGCGAGCCGACGTTTGCCAGGCATTCGAGGACAAATCGGGCTCGGTATGTCCCACAGGATCTTCTAATATCGGGAGAGTGCAACCGTTAATATTTATTTTTCCACTTTCGAGGAAAACTCGAAACAAGAGCTGATACAATGGCGGCGACGTGCCACTCTACTACTGTAGCTGCGTTGGTTCAGTCTTCTCCTTGTTTCTACTATTGCCGTGCCAGTTGACGATGTAATAACTCAAGTCCCCAGGGACTCTCCGAATGCTGCAAACCGTTCTTCGGAAGAGAAACGTAATACGAGAAGAAAAGAAACTTCCAGTTCCTATAGCATTGCTTACAATCTTCGAAGTCCCATTGTTTATCACGACGTCGATTTTCCGCCTTTTCTCTCTTTCTCGATTTTTCTATTATTTTCCTTTCCTATTTTTAGTTTTCGGCGCAGTGTGTACTTTAATATTTGCCCTTTTTTTCTTATTCAGTTAGTTTAGATTCTTTATTTTTTCACTTTCTTCCTCTGAAGTTTGCAATAGCGAGCTCTTATTTGATTTCTACAGGAATAAACTGACGTTGAGTTTAAATTGTATGCCATGCATGTTTATCTTACATACGAATTTATATCAAGAAGACGTATCGCAGCGGCAAATTTGCATTAGCGTTTTGGTTTACTTTGAAATATGTCAAATAATAGAAGACATTTAACTGAAGCTCTTGGGATTTTACAGAATTTCAAGAGATTTCATGAAAGTTCAAGGATTTTTTCACAATCTACAAGTTCTGTATGAACATCTTTTGTAAGATCGGTTTTTCGGGTTAGGATATATGGTATATATATTAAAATATACAAATTACACATATTCAATAGTAATCCCAACCCCCTATATTTTTAAAAGATAAATATTTACATTCTTCTAAGAGCTAATCCGGAAGTAACTTCCGCAATATTCCGTTGGTTTAACCGCATTATATTACCTAGGTTGGTACAACGCAATGGCAGTAGTAGCGTTGAACTCGGAATATTTGCGACGTCGTTTTAAACTTGCGCTAGAATGCTGACACCTCTTATTAACACCGTTTGTTTCATGTCAGAATGCCCAAATTTGTACCAGCGATTAATCTTTTGGTAGAAAATTTCATGCTTCAAGTCGTGATTCTCTAGGGAATACAGAATTTTTAGATTGCAACACACTGTAAAACCGTTGCAGGTAAAATCGCAGAAAATGAGCATTGTTTGGAACAATGGCAATTATCGTTGACACTTTGATGTTCTTTTGAATACACCTTGTCCCATGTCGACTAATTAAATTCGAATTAGGGAACAGAGTTGTTTGCTAGGAATTTAAAGCTAAAGCTGATAAAGCAACAAGGGTCTACAACACTGACGATGTACTATATAATACGCAGGAAAGCATTGCAGCGGAATTTAATATTTCATCCCCAAGCAAAATGTGAATGACTTTTCTTCAGGCAGATAACCAGCACCGTTAAATATGTAAAAGCAGGAGACGAAAAGGCAACATTTCTACCTCGACGATGGATTTTTGCTAAATTTATTAAAGAGCGAAAGGCACTTTGTAGCTTGCTTTTACACTCATATAATTATAACGATATGTGTGGCGTAATAAAGTTGGTGTAATTTGGGTATGCAGGTTTAATTTAATTTCAAGTTTTAATTAATTTAATACATCATATAGTTTTAAGTCTCCGACGCTCCGTGATTACAGAAGTGAAATATTTCACGTGAAAAAGAAATCCCGTTTTACTACTTTTCTCATAGTAAGTCGAAATGGAAATAAAAGGAAACTCGATAAAATAAGAGATAAAACTGGGTTTGAGAGTATATTTTCAGTTTTGAAAATAAACTTTTCATTATATACACTAAAGATAGTTATAGAATATTTAATGCATTCATAGATTTAAATTGAAAATTCAGAAATGTTAACAATACACATGAGAATATTGATGGAGAAGATTATATATTTTTCACTGAAGGTGAGATTATATATAACCAGCTGATATAGCTTTATATGAAAAACTAAAGCTACTATTATTGGCCGAATGACTATTTGTATTCCATTTCTAGGAGTGCTGAAACGATTGCTTGCTTAGCTATAAGTAAACAAGATATATGAGTTTTATTTAAAGACCATTGACCTATTCTGTGACCATTGACAGTCATTAATGCCTTTAATTCGTCTTCCGCACTAAGTATTTATGTTATAAATGTTTTTATTCATGTGAAATCCTCTCTCTAAGAACAAATAACACGTGATACTTTAACAAAACATGGAAGTGACATTTAAAAAGATACTGACGTCATGTTTTATCGACAGCCTTCATAAAATTTTTAATAGCAAGAGACTCTATAAGCGGAACATTTTTTCTAACGTCGATTATGTAACTTTTCATATTTTTTATCAAGCCCCTTTTCCCAACACGAAAATTACCCCCTGAAGCATTTTTATAGGTGCTTCTTTATTCATGTATTTATTTAAGAGTTTTACATCCACATCCTCAGACGTAATTTGCGTTTTGTTAAAACATCTCACGTTTCCAGATTATCTTTGCAGATAAAATACTCAAGATTCTCTATAAAGAGTTTATTTATCAAGATTATTCAGGAAACATTAGTCTGGCCAGTGCTGCAAAAGGAGCACAAAAGATTACAGTTCCCTTCCTTTAACGCAGTCTCATTACACAAGAGCAATATCCATCAGACCGGAGTATTTTCTTGAGAATATACTGCTTTGCAACCCATGGGTAAACACGCACAAGTAAATATCTGACTGATGTTACAAAGCTATAAAATGTCGCTCTTTACTTTTATAGAGTCACCTTATTTTCTGCAAAAGAACTCACAACATTTTACTTTCAAAAGCCGAATGTTTGTCAGAATATGATGGGTACTCATAAACAGTACATGTAAGGTCTATTAATGAGAGTCGGAAAAATAACATAATTATGACGACTCTAATAGGGGTCGTGGTGGAGCTAATAATAGAGACAATCGATATCTTAGCGCTTAGAGCCAGTTATTCGACATCGTAAGTATGGCTGCTGCTTCGTAGACTTGCAGCAGACAAGAAAACTGTTAAAGCTTGATAGGGAAATGAAGGGGGTCTTCAATTATGCAACATTATCGGAGAAATGACGAACTTGATTGACTTTCTCATTAGCAGGAAACCTAGAAATAGGTACAGAGTCAGAGAGAGGAAGAAACAGAGTCGAGTAGAAAGCTTTAATTTATATAACATATTATGTCTACACTGCACATTGTACATCGTATCGTAGAGTCCAATACTCAGCTATTACGTTGAAAATAATTTTTTTTGGTTGAAAATTAATTTCCTTTGTTCAAACTGCATTTTTTTGTTGGAAGAAATATCTAGTGAAAATCATTTTTGTCTTTTGAAAAGTAAACTATTAGATTTAAAACTGAACGGTTTTTGGTAGAAGATACATTTTTTGTTGAAATTTTAAATTCTTTTTCAAAAGCGTTTCAAATTAAATTCAGTACAGTGCCTATAATAAATTATTAATTGATACTATATATTTTTACTATTTAGATTGACTCAAAATTATTTTCGCTCATAAAACTATGAAAAAGTAATAAAGTTACACATGACTTGTGAAGATCCCTTCAAACTTCATGATATCCTATAAAATATTGTTACATCTCTTCAAAATGAAATGAATGAATGAAATCTCACCAAGTCAATTAAAATTACTTAAAATTCCATGAAACTCCAATAATTTTCGTAAAATCCCAGAAATTTCTATAGTCTTTTTTCTGTCATTTTTTATTAAGGGAGTACCTCGAAATCTTGTCAAATTCCTCAATATCTTTTCTAAAATCACTTATATTTTTCTAAATACCTGAAATCCCTTGAAATTCGTTAAAATCACTCAAAATCCCCTACAATATTGTTAACTGTCTTAAAATACCATTTTTCTTCAAAAATCCAGTCCTGTAATGTTGCATCTTTATTTTACTTGAATATTATTAATTTTATACTATTTTTCCTATTATACCACCCCCATTTTTGTGAAAAATTAATCCTATTCCACTGCTTTGAAAGTATTTTGTGCTATGAATTCTGGTACTGTATTTGGTGGGAAGGATTTGAATAATCTGAAAGCTTGACATTTCATATTGAGATGGATGATTGAGAGGTTTATAAGTGGATTTGACTAGTATAGAAAAGCGGCGGCAGCTTTTATTAGAAAATTATTTTTAAATAATAATTCTCTATTGTAGTATTAATTTAATAATACCTTTGGCATAGAATTTATGTATGAATTTGTTCCTGTCAAGTGGGAATAATCTAGATGGTTGAGGATAATATTTTATAAGTCTTGTTTAATTAAACTGTTGAATAAAATACGTGTTGCGAGAGTAAAGACATTGAATAAATAACAATGGAACTTAATTTTTAATTGACTTATCCTTGGATTAATCCTATTAGGTATTAGAATAGACAGGATTGAAAATTTTAGTTAGAAATTCACCCTAAACTGCACAAGTGCACATGGAACCCTTCAATCCCTAAGTTGAAATTGGCTTTTATGATCAGAAGTGTTACGAAATTCCAAAGTTTCATCAAAATCAATTATGATATACACCAAAACTTCACTAACACTAATGCCACTTACTTAATTGTTTTAAACTGAAAATCCCTTGAACAGTCTTCAAGTAATGAAATATCGTTACAGTATAAAGCTTACCTCTAGAGTCAAGATCAACCTAAATAAAAGGTGAAAGAAGACTTTTAAAGAATTTACAGAAACGTCTTTTGGATATTTTAGTTGGAGATAAAAAACTTGGTCAAGGTTTGAATCGATATAAATGCTGAACCTTGAGAGGAAAATACAGGATAATTATAGATTTCTGTGACTTTAATATCTGTATTTTTACTTCATGTTCTAAAAAATTCTTTAATCCGTTATACGCAAAAGTAATAAATATGAAAACAAAAAGAAAATGTTCACTAGTAAAGAATCACTTTTTTTAGTAGAACTTTATTAGAACTTTAAATAGTTTTCTAGAAGACTAAAACAGCTTTCTAATTTTAACTTTCATCGTAAGTTAAAATGGCATGAATTCTCAGGACAGAATTAATAGATATTTACTCGTGACAAAAGTCCTTTAAACCAAGAATATAAATTAAAACAAGATAGGCGAAGTCAAAAAGTGATCCTTTTACTTTTTGACTAAGTAATCACTTGATAAAATGAACTCGAACTGCTGCCGAAGTAGGCATTTAGCGTTAATGAGATCAGATACATCAGATTGTAGATCTTATCAACCTACAGGGGAAATTAACTTGGCTGACAATCAAGCTCAGTGATAATAAATTGCAAACACTAATTAGAATGTCGGAAACCTGCGAGCCAAAACGTAAATCTCAAACACAATTGCCATTATTTCAAATGCGCTGAAAAAGAAGGGGAATTGTGTCATGTGGAATTGTGTCTTAACCTAACCTTTCAAATTAGTAGAAATTACTTTTGATTAATAACAACTTGCTAATGAATTAATTCGAATGTGAAGAGTAAACTCGTATTAGTCATTCTTGAACAGGACATTTTCAACAATTCCACCTGCGCGACTTTTGACCTTTCAAGAATGATCATAACTCAGTTGTCTGGTTGAAAGTTTCCCACCGAGCTTTTAGAAAGGAAGCTGGGACGTTCAGCTGAAATTAGATCTTGTAATGTGTGCTACTTTAGTTAATGCGAGGTCATTCTTTCATAAAATAAATCTATCTTTGAAAAGGATAAACGTTACCTTGATGAACTAACCGTTGAAATGATGATTACTAAATGGAAATTGATTCATGGTTTTAGGAATGCAAAAAGGCTGAGTTTAATTTTTCACTGTGACGGATGTAGCAGAAACTGAAAGCTCGAGTAATCGTTTATACATATATAGTAAATAGGACAAACGAGCGTTGTAAACAGGCAGCAAGTCGTTTTCACACGACATGATGGAAAATATTAATTATGGAAGAGGAAAGAAAAAAAAAAGTTTCAGTAAACATTTTATGTTTAAAAATTCTACATTTTTATCACTCTTGCGATATTGTGAGGCCTGAGATATCTTCTCAACATGCTAATTTTATTAATTTATTTGTTTGAATGATAATTATTGACCAGTATTGTGCATTTCAATTCGTCAAAATTGACGAGAAGTGTGAACACGCTGTGAATTTATTGCAGCATGTGCCTCAAATCATCATTTGACACGAAATGTTTTCCCAAGCACATCCCAGTCTGCCAATCATAAATTTCAGTCGTCGAGCCAACATACAACTTTGACCAGAATTCATCGTTCAATTTCCATATACTGTCTACATGTATAACCATCAACGCTATTTTACAATGTTTGTTTGTATTCCTATTTAACGTCCGCAGTTTGTAATTTACTGCTTTTCATTCATCGTAAACATTTAAATCTGGATATCCTATACGTTTCAGATAAATAATATATTCCAGACTTAGAATTTAAAGGGATTTTTAAAAGAGTTATAAACAGTTATATCAAAAGAATTTTTCAAAGATTTCTGTAGAGTTCATGAATTTTCAGGAAACTTAAAAAAAAACTCTATAGAAGATTTAACTGCTTCGGGTCATTATAAAAATCGATCAATTTGGATAATTTATGGTAAATGAGCGAACGATTTACAGCTATTTCTGCACAAAAGACTTTCTTGACAGAAATTTCATTTAACGGTTCTTTCATTCACATCTTATAGTTCAACTTTTCAACTCTTATCCCTCCTATAATCTAAAACCACTTTTCTTGTGGTAAAAGTCTTTCAGAATTTTACTTTCGGTTAAGTTAAGGTTGTCAGAGAATTGTGAGGCCATGAATGTGTGTAGTTTAAAAGCTCATTAAATGTGCACCCTTCTGTGTAAATACGACATTGATCCAAGTGATAGTTTGATACGACCGATCAAACCTTATCGCAGCAGCCCCCCGGAAAAGATCTCTGTGAAGTTCCACCTCACTATTAAAAGTTCTGAGTTCCTCTTCAATAGTTCTAGAGTTCCTGATAGGTTTTACACATAGTAAAATCAATTTTTAAAAATGGGAGACTAACTTCACGCCCCCCTCCCAAAAAACAAATTTTTCTTCGCGTCATTTTGTCTTCTCCACAAAGTTCTAGAGTTCTACAAAAAGAAAATTAAACAAAAGTCAAAATCCTAAAAATTACAGCATTTTGAAAATTGTAATATCATAGAAAATTTGTCTTTAAAAGTTCCAGTTCTATTCAGAGTTCTGTCCCTCCCCCAAAAAAAGTTCTATCGAAAAGTCCTACACCATTTTTTCATCAACTCAAAATCCAAAAATCTACAGGACTCTAAAGATATAAAATTTCGATTTACAAAATTTTGAGAGTTCCAGGAGTTGTGTAATTGGATAATCAATACTTGCCACTCGGAAATTCCGCGCGCTCATTTGAATTTGGTTTCGGCAATCATCATTTCATCACGAGACTCAACTCGAAATACATCGAAAATCTTGGATTTAAAAAAGAATTTTTGTAGTAATAAATGAAAATTTTTTAACGTAAGTTTTATCCTTTGAGGTTATATAATTATATATTTATATGTTACTTACCAAATATTTTAGAGAAATTTTATGATAATGACAAATTTTTGTAAAAGAATGTATGGTAATAAATGTTTATTAACTTTATTAATACACCCTGATATCTTTAATTTGAAAATAATAATGAATATAATTTTTTCAGTCGGATGAATAATTTATATAAATTAATAATATATTAATTAATAATTAAAGTGTCTTAGATTTTGGATTTTAAATTGATCAAAAAATGCTATAGGAATTTTCGACAGAACTCTCAACATTTTTTAAATCGAAATTTTTTATATCTTTAGAATCCCGTAGATTTTTGGATTTTCAGTTGAAGGAAAAATACTATAAGACTTTTCAACAAAACTTTTTAGGCAAGGAACAGAACTCCTGAAACTTTTGAAGAAAAGTTTCCTATGATTATTATAATTTTCAAAATGTTGTCATTATTCTAAATTTCCTTTTCATAGAATTCTAGAACTCTGTGAAGAAGAAAAAGTGACGCGATGAAAAATTTGTTTTTGACAAAGTGGGGGGACAGATATTTTTTTCGAAAAAATTTTTTTGGGGTAAATTCACCGGAACTATTTCTGAAAATCATCAGGAACTCTAGTACTATGCTAAATCTATTCAGAACTCCGAACAAAAATTTAATTTTTCTAAAGTGGGGAGGGGGCGTGAAGTTAGTTCCTCATTTTTAAAAATGTATTATGTGTAAAACCTATCAGGAACTCTAG
>JAUESI010000008.1:4230691-4248604 GCA_032275145.1 Synergus laeviventris | reverse complement strand
AACACACTGTCACAGTATATCTCATCGTAAATAAGTCTTCATTACATCGACGGCTAATTGGTGAGTCTAACACACTAATAAAAAATAAAATAATAAAAAAATGCTAAAATAATTTATCACTCTCATTCTCAGTTACCGGCCTTTATTAAGTGTCGCTATTTCTTTCCTGTCTCTTTTTAGATAAAGCTTTAATGTATAGATTCTTTACTAACTTTTACCGTGACTAACAATAGCCTCCTGCACCGAGATTATCTTATCTATATTTCATGCACCTCTTTTTTAATGAAGATTAAAATACTATGAAGTTCTTTGTGTACGGAAAAGAGGCTTTCCCAGATTTTCGTTCGCTTTTTAATGCACACACGAAATGGGGATTATTTATATGAAGAAAAAGAACTAGATGAACAGAAATGTTTATAAGTTATCCGAAAAATAAGGTATTTTTGTTTTATGTCGCAGTTAATCAAGTGATACTGACTAGTTAGCCGAAACGAAAATTAATTGAAGTCGACTGGAGAATAGGAATCGAAGGGAGAGAAGGTTTGCGGAGAAGCGATTCATCTTTGTCTTTGTAATACCTAATGATAAATGTATCTTTGTTTCCGTTTTCCTTCCGCACTACTATTTCACCAATATTCGCTCTATTTACTTCGATTCACTTCTGACTTGGATTCTGTATAGAACACTGATTTTCGAGCTTTCTTCTTTTTTAGGGTAGAATTAAAGAATAAGAGAATATGAAAATCTGCATTTCAAGCTAATTAGAAAATATAAAAGGAAATAAAAAGCACGGGAAGGAAAAACAGTTAACTCATAAATAAAACATAGATCGATTTTATAGATAATTTTTAAAACTAAAAATATTTTCTAAATCCTGGGAAATTTTTGGAAATCCTAATAAATATTTTTTTATATGTTGAAATATTTTGAAATTTCTTAGAATCCCTTGGAATTTTTTTAAATTCCTGAGAATTCTAAAAAATACCTAGAATAAACATTAAGTCCCCTGAAATTTATTGTAATCTCTCGAAACCGTTGCAAAAGTCTTGAAATATTTCGTAACCATTTAAAATTTCATAAAATACCTTAAAATTTTTCATAAAACTGGCATTGTAATTTATTATTTATTAATAATACGGTAAATTATTTAATATTGAATTTTCCGTCTAAAAAACAAATTTTTAAAGCGTTAAAATTTAACTTTATGAAATTTATCTGACAGGTAGCACAGCAAATTTGTAATCTGCCCGGCGTGATGTGAGGATGTGTTGAAAATATTTATAGTGTCAGAATATCAATAACCCCTGAATAAACTTACTGAAAAATGGATTGCGGAAACCAGATGAAAGACTGACATTGGCTTGTGTTTCCCATGGGGAAAATTTAGATTGCCGTTATTCAAACTTGTTTTTATCGTGCCTGGATGAAAACAGAGGCCACTCGCCATGCCAAATCATGCAAATTTTATTCGCGAGGCATTTACATTTTTCACGATTTTTTCTAATTGGCTAACCAAACGCGTGATTCTATTCGAAATACATGCATTATAAAAATATAACTATTTGCAGTATTTCAATAACGAAATTGAATTGGAATACTTTTAACGAGAGATGAACTCCGATAAATTATCGATTCGGCTGATTAAACTATATCAATAAGCGTTTCATCGGATTGGTCTCTTGGGCATCATATTTGCATAAGTGAATACGAATAAAATTTTCATTTTGACTAACGATTAATTATTCGGCTATGAAATGCCAAAATGTTTAACTACCTAAAATCGCAGAGTAAGCTTATCGGCTTTAAATTATATCCTGCATCATCAGTGCAAATAATTAAAATAGTCAAAATACATTATTGAGTTTATTAATTGCATTTTATTGAAAATCTTTTCATTTGGTCTTTTGATAAGTATTTTTTTTCTCAGAATTAATCTAATATTTACTCAATGAATAAAAAATGGCTTTTTCGTAACCGTCGCGTCGCTTGTAATGATGTCGGGAAGTTATTAGAAATTTCCTGTTAAAAATGAAATGAAAAACTCGGCACAGTAATTAGCTGCTTATTTCTTTCAGACCATTCGTTTCATTCAGCCAATTTAACTTTAGAATTTAAGTAGTCCTTTCGTTCAGAGACGTAGACGTCTTTTAGCGTATTTTAGATGAGGCTTTCGTGGGATCTGAATTTCCTCCGCGAATTTTTCTTCCGTATATATTCAGAGCGATTGAAAGTTTTTTATTTTTCTTTCTCGGCGACAGATCCGGATCAACTGGATCGAGGCGAGAAACTTATAATGTTATTAATACTTCCGGAGAATGTGTGGTGGCAATTTCTTCTTTGATACGGGACGGCAAACCTAGTCTCGAAAAATGTGTATTTATATAAATTGAGTATGTTTACAAAATTTTTTTAATAAAAGAAGTATTGAAGAAATTATGAATCAAGACATATAATTGTGATTAATATTACAGTAGTTTATCCTTGAGATCAGAATAATCAAATTTTTAAGAAAGTGACGCACATAGATAAAAATATCAGATTGCATAAATTTATAGAATGCGGAAACGAGATTTCCATAATATAGTCTCCATAAACCTAGTGCTGTATAAAAAATGAATCGACCATACTCGCCAAAGTATTCCATATGGTATATATGGTATATATATAAGCTCATGAAAAATGGTAATGACAAGAAATCGGGGAAGCAGAAAGGCCCCCTAATAAATATAATTGCTAGGAATAAGAGTGGGTGTCAGAGTGATAAAATGGAAAGATTATTATAGAATATATAAAAATTAATCTTATCTCGAAGGGTAAATAAATATTATGCAGCATACATTAGGATAAAATCTGCACATGTATTAAATATTTATATTTGAATAGAGAAGAAAATACCTAAACAGAATTTCATTTGAATATTTATTTTGAGTGAAAATACGATTTAAAAAAAACGAATAAAAAAAATTATTTTTATTTATAGGATTATAAATAATCTCTAGAAATTTCATGGGATTCTAAATATATATTTAATAGAATTTATGGAATAACAAAATATTTCAAGATATTTTAAAAGATTCTATGGGATTTCAAGAAATTTTAACGAACTTCAAGGGATTTGATCGATTTTAAAGATGTTTCCAAAAATTTTAGGAGATTTCCAAACTTACATGGGCGCTAATTATTTTGTCTTCTCCTGTGATTACCAATCAATTTCAAGAGTCTTATTATCCCCTTTAACTCCTCTCGAATGACAAAATTGTTTTTTCTTGGAATCAGATTTCAGAGGAACTTTATCGTAAACAATTATTCGGCTTGAAAATTTAATCTTTGGATTATTCTAATTGTAAACTCAAGTTCACTGATATACTTCAAAATTTGCGATGAACTTCCACTGGTTTTTTATTTCGCTCTAGATAAAAAATAATCTTTGATTTTTAATCAATACGTATTTAATACTGCAAATAAAATCACAGCAATAGTAGACATTTCTTGAAGAATTCCGAAACTTTGAAAACGAGTGAATTATTTGACAATGACCTAGTATTTATTTTAAGAACTTCGTTGAAAAACACATACTCGTACTTTCAGTTAGAGGATTTCAATATATATATATATATATATATATATATAACAATAGAGACTCTGAGAATGACTTCCTGTCGTTGACGTGGCTCGTAAACGAAAGGCTAGTAAGGTCGTCAGATTGTCTATAGGAAACTCGATTGGTCACGCGATTCTTGTTTCAAATGTAGTACTTGCCCTTTTACATATTTTCCATGTATTTTTAAACGTCAGAACAATATTGACCAATATCGATATTCACTTTTTTCAACAAAAATTGTTTGTTTTACGCTTGAGGCTTTAATTTTAAATTAAGAAGAAAAAAAGGAGAATATAATGAAAAACAAGGAAGACAAATAAAAGGGACACATTGAGGGAAAAGTACCCTGGAGCAATGATGATTATTGGCAAGAGGGTGTACCAGTGGAAAATATTAGCAGAAAACAAAAGGCTTTCAAGTTTCTCTTGCCATTCTTTTCCCATTCTATAATATCCCTTCACCAAAAGTTCACTCAGCTTGAGAGGAAAACTATTTCAATTATTAAACGATTCCTTTTGGTTCTTAAGTCTATGCAACTGTGATTGCCAATCTCAGTCGTTTGTCTCTGTCTTAACGTAAATAAGAAATTGCGACGACGACCATCCAGGAAAGATAAAACTTGAGATATCACTCAAGAACTCGGGTAAAGATTGTTTGCAATGCAGAATTTCAAAATCTCGAAAAACATTTCTTGTTTGGGAAGTATTTCATCTAGCCTTTAATGAAGTTTAACTCTCTGGAAAGGAGTACATTTAAATGCCTCTAGAATAAAAACCACAAGAAAGAAAGAAAATATTTATTTAACATTGCTATCGACCCTCTGAGGATCGC
Source organism: Synergus laeviventris (assembly GCA_032275145.1). Lineage (NCBI taxonomy): Eukaryota > Metazoa > Arthropoda > Insecta > Hymenoptera > Cynipidae > Synergus > Synergus laeviventris. Next base: position 4,244,172 of record JAUESI010000008.1, on the reverse strand, counting down.
CTCCACAAAATTGCCATCGGCAATTATTACTGCATTTCAATAATGAGATTCATTTCCATACGTAGCAGAAATATGATAAAAATCTGCAGCTCATATTTAATTAAACCCATACGTATTTTAGGGCACCTGCAGTTGAATATTAAATATGCAGCACTTACTTCTGCCCACTGAATTAAATTTTTCCTTAAAGCACCTTACCTGAAACAAAAAAGAGAAAAAAATTACATTTTCTGTTAGTAATTTTAATACTAAGTGCTCTTTTTAATGTTTTAAAATTTTAAACGATTTAAAGTTCCCTTTCTGGAAGTTATAATCTTAACTGCATCTCACATTCATTTTTTTAATACAAATTGTACTCAAGTTTTTCCTTAGGAGAAAACTAAACTTAATAGTTTGTAAGACGAGCCTTTAATTTCACTTTCGCCTTCTCGGAACGAAGAACTTTCCTTTCCTCCCTTTTTCTCTACGAAGCGCAAAATACATCCTTGATTATCCCCATGAAAAGAGCGAGCTTCACCCTCGCAATGAAACTGCTAATAAAAAGACCGTTACATCCTATTAGGAATAGCCATCAAAGCCATAAGGCTCTAGATTTTGAATCCTGTAAACCTCAAGTCTTTATTATTGAAAAATGTCATTCTTTTACCCTTACTCCATTTTTTTTACAAAAAACCCAGTTTTTATCATATCTCAAATATTAGACTGCGAAGACTCACCTTGGAAGCTTCCAGATCCAAAAAAAGTTTTTTTTTTCAATATATTTCAAGGAGAATATAAATAATATGATTTTCTGAAAAATTGTCCGGATGTGTGACCTATATGATTAATGCATTTGATTGAAAAGTAAGAAGTAAAATTATTGTTCTTCGTGATTTTAAAAATTTTGGTTTTCATCTGTCCTTAAATAAAGAGGGGGGGGAGGGGGGATGAAGATTGTTTAATACATATATTTAAAATGTGAAATATTATATTTTGCAATAAATATTTATTTTTAAATAAAAAAATATATTAATTATTCCTAATGCTTCCTCTGTGAGGAAGCAAAGTGTTCATTGAATGAGCACAAAAGTTGATACAACTCCACAGCTTGTTTTGTACTGTTTTATGTTTTTTTTATATTGGCTTTACTCTTCTTCCTTAAGCAGAACGAGTTTTATAATTATTCTGTGCTTTTCAAACTTTTTAAGCTCTTGAGCGCCTGCAGTGGGGTATTTAAATATTTTGCTTAATCCAAGCGGAAAGAATTTCACTGGAAAGTGCAGTAATAAACGCTCGAAAGCACGTTGGGAAATATGTTACATTTGTTCCGAATGCTATTATTATTAATAATATAAATGCTTTCAGAACTATAAAATTTTTATTTGGAATTATCAATTAATTCCTTTTCATACGAATTTCATAGGCTGATATTTTCAGAGCAAACATTGAAAATATTACATAAAAGTTTTTTTCTAACTTATCCTAATACATATATACCATAAATGTACTTCAAATCAAAATTTTTATAATTTTAATTATGTTTCACTTTTCTAAACTTTAGTAATTTCCTTCTCTCCTCATTCTCCAAAGTATTACACTTCAGGATTATTAGTTTTTTTAATATTTTTTTTTTTTGAATGTAAATGCACATTGTGTGTTATAAAAGGAATTCTTTTCTCCTCTTACTTAGAGTTTCGTTGAAATACTTGTAGAATCATCATCCGCTCCAATTCGCGACGTTTCAAACAGTTTTCACTGTGATTTTAAAAATTAGGTAGATATTTCACTTAAAAAGCAAAGGAAAAATTTTTCTAGAATTTTGAGTGTTTATACCACGATTGAGAGGTGAAAAATTAAACTTAACCTTGAAACATATGCTCTACGTGAAAAATAAAGGAAGATGTCTTTTTTTTAATCAGCATTAGGACGGATTTACATTTTTTACAATTACTTTTATGTTTCAGAGGTAAAAACTGTTTTTTTAGTATTTTATTTTAAAAACGTTGGAATATCTACAATTACTAAGATTTTATGGATTAAAATGGTTTTTAGTTCCGAAAACCTACAGAATACTTCCATCCACCTAACTCTTCTGAGACACCCCGATTCTACCCCTAAACATTTAAAAAATCTTAGAAAATGCCCTGACTTCAACAAAAAAAAATGTTAAGGCTTGAAACAGAGGCATTTGAGTTTTAATATTCGTAAAAATTTTGGGAAAAGAATTAGGGGTTAGATTTTAAGTGAGTTCCGGAAGTATCAGACGGATGCAACTTTTCTGTGTATCTTTGTCAGTGTATTTTAACTTTAGAGCAAGAAAATTGAGTATCATGCGTTTAAAAGTTTTTCCGTTTTGTTTCGTTTCTTGTAAATATTGGAAGCTTAAACCAGATTCATAAAAAGGGAATTCGATTATAACTTTCCTTGTCACGTTTGCTCACGTATCTCGCAAACCACACAAGAAAAACCAGTACTTCGTTTAATGAGCATAGCCTACAATGAAATAGCAATATAAGAGCTGTTTATAGCACACATTGCTTGGTGTAAATGCAAACCGTATTATATGACAGTGGCTCCAGCTGTAGCGTTAATCCAATACTGAAAACAATGGCCCTTCCTTTATAGTGTCGCTTTTATTTACATCCAGCAGTATTCGCTGGCTTTAAATTTATTGAAAGAGAAAATATAAAAATACTATCTTGTGGTGTGAACGTAATAAAGTAGAGAAAAAGTTTCTTCTGACGTGAATAACATATCCGTCTCCAAAGCCCGCGCTACATTTCAAAACGACATTTATTAAACAAATTTACTTCCATTCTTTTAACAGATATGAAAAATTGTCAAGCATCGCATTGTCAAGAAAAGATAATTCTCTCTTCATGATAATTTGCTGCAACTAAAAATCCCTACTGTCAACCTTTGGTATTATTCTAGCTTAATATCCAAGCTTGAAATTCGAATCTAGTGCAAGTATGTACATAAATTTCTGCGACTTCCGTAAATGACTGGACCATGAACGTGAAACTGTTTCTGGTCGAGTAATGTAAACTCGCGCAAAGCTGTTTTAGTTTTGTCTTGACAACGCAACGTAATGGCAAACGAGTAAACCAACGGCGAAAGAGTGCACTTGACTTTGCGAAGCGTAACTCAGCGTGGAAAGTTCACTTGATATATCAAGCGGTTACATAAGAAGAAGAAATGGAGGACAGAAGATAAAGGGGGACACAAGTAACTGCGAACTTGAAAGCACAAAGTCGACCCCATTTTGAGCATGCAGGTCATGCTGAAACAGCGTTAGCATATGTACATTAGCGAATTTCACAGTCTGAAGTTCCATACTCCTATTTCCTTCTCCTTTCTCCATTCTACCCTTAATTTTCCAGCTACGTGTCGATTATACTATGCTCTTGCATTACTCTTCCCACTTTGTGCGTGCAGGAAAGCAACAAGCGTGCAATCAGAGATCTCATTAAGTTCATTTACCTGTGTTCTACCTTTTCAACGAATTTCAAAACACTTTTGTGTCTTGAAAAGGGAGATTTTCGCTTTAGTGTTTACTTCATTTTTCATCAAAAGAATGGGATTTGCACACATTCCTCTTACCATTTAGAGGAAAGGGTATGAGAGCAAATATTTTGTTCTAGATAGGATTTTTGCCCAACGGTCAAATATAAAAACTCAATTTGTTTGTCTATGGAAAAAATTCTACTCAGCGTTCTGAAGTTCTAAATGCCGGAATCTAAATGCCCTTCTAAGTACTACATCCTTTTTCCAATTTCACCCGATTGAATCAAAAGATCCTATACCAGAAATAGGCTTTCAATTTATTTATCCCAAGGTGAGTGTTAAACATATAAAAGATGTTCGCAGTGTGTCTTACTGAATATGAAATGAAGAATTTCGGGGCAATTCGACTCTTAGCGAAAATAATTCTCTCACGCTCCATTAACCCGGTCCTTCAGCATGAGATAGTGGCGGTTGGGCGATGAAGAAAAGGGAGGTCGGATCGGTATCTCCTTCCACTTTTAGGGGTTGCAGATGCGTGTTCTTTGGTTGATATCTGTTCACCGGAAACTCGCAAGAGAAATGCCGTTGTAACTGGTGGTGGCGTGACGGCGGATCAGAAACGCAGATCATCCATCAATCTCGTCACGAGTCCTTAAGAAAATTACCGGCACTTCCCCCTCTAATTTTTCTCTCTCATCTGTAGATTTCACCCTTCAAATTTTCATCCCTCAAATGTCTACGAATCTCTTCTCATCTTTCCATAATTTTTCATAGAATTTTTTTCCTATAATTAATTTCAAATCGTCGGATTTGGGGAAAAATACTACTGTAGAAAAAATTCTATTGAGGAAAAAATTCACTGTAAGTTGAAAGTAGTTTCTATTCTTAGTGTTCTATAAAAATAATAAACGTTCTATCTGAAATGTGAGATAGGAAATTCTGAAGGTCGAACTTTTGTCTTTGGGAAATTTTGTTGAGGATAAGTATATTATGGTATTCGATTTCACCACACACACAGTTATAATAATAATAATAATCTTAAGCCTTAATGTGCATGAAAGCACAGTCGAAAATGATACTTCCGTCTTTCATTGTCCTAAGTTTCCCTTCTCTTAGCAATGACAATGAGAGTTATTTCCAGTGCAATGAGTTTATTAGCGTTGAAGGTCTTTAATCGGAGGAATACCGAAGTAGAATAGGTCACGCTATGGCCAGACAGAGCAGAAAGCGGAGTAAAAGTTAAAATTGTCAGTCAGTTTCGAATTAAAATGCTATAAAGATTTATCTCGGGTCACGTCTTTAACATCAATTAATATATTTTCAACGTCCTACAGTTGAATATATAATAAGTTGGTCTCTACTTCTCTTTAATAATTTTTTGTTCCTATTTTCAAATCTCGTATTTCTAAGTTCAAATATTTTTTTTTTTCAAAGTAAAAACTTTCCTTAAAATATATCTAAACTGTTCAAACTTTCTTATCAAACTCACTCGACAAGAAAAATAACTCAGGAAAGTTTCACCCTCTGAACTTTGAAAATCCTTCCTTTGAAAATTCAAACCGGTGTAGAAATTCTGTTGTGACCCCGGTCGGACCCAGATCGAGGAGTTTCATCACCAATCTGGGCCTGGTGTGAAAATTTCTGTACAGAAAGTTCCTAAAGAGAATTAGAATCTAAAACTTATTCTAGGCTATTTTACTTTATTAGATACATTATGTAAAGATTTTAATCCTAAGAACCCTGCGAAATCCAAATATATGTGAAACTCGAGGATCGCGAAAGCATTAAAGGGATGACACTTTTTATCGTTTTAGCTTCTGCAAAAACTCTAACCTCCCCAATTAAATTTTTTATTCAATAGAATGTTGCAAAGCACATCTTAAACTAACTATGAAAAACGAGGTGAATTCTTTATAACCCTGATATTAAATTTAATTGAATAAGAAAAATGATAGTGTCATAGGAAAAAAAGATTTCAACTATAAAAGGTTAAAGCCTGTAAAAAGTTTATCTACACAGAAAAAACAGAAGGGAAAATTTGTTGAGGGTAATTTTCAAATGGGTAGAGTTTAATTTTTTCGCATCGAAACAAAAGAAGGTAAACCTAACCTATGTTCAGGGTAATATTTACCCTCCTAAGGGTAACTTTATTGCAGGTAATATTTATCATAACGCCTTTTCCGTACTCCTGATTAGTCGTAATCGATTGTAATTTTCATATTTTAAAAAGATGATGAGTCGAACTTGAAATGTACCGAAAAATTTTTTGTCAATATCGTCAAAATTATAAATCAGCCTGAGACTATAGGATTATGACTATGAGAATATGAACACTAACGTTTTTAGTATCTAGTTCCCTTCATTTTTATTAACTTACATCCATTAACTCACATCCATTGTCGTATTGCGATTATTTATATTAGGAACAAAATAAAGAAAATAAGGAGAAAGATGAGAAGAATGAAAAAAATAACGAGAGGACCATGTCTATTCATGACCTTGCACAATCGGGTCAAAAGTAATGCCGTGGGCTGGAAGGGTCGTGTCGCCAAAAGCTGTCCCTGTGTCTGACGAGTGTCTGATTCTACTATAATATCACTACCACTTCAGAGGGGCCTGTCTTTCCAGTAACAATATCTCATCTCCGGTACACCACGAATTTCTGCCTTCTACCTTCTACAGCGACGACCCTTACCTACTCTCCCTGCGTATATGCGTGCAAAAGTTCCATTACACCATCATAAGTGTCTACAGTATGTATAAGCGACAAGAGAATTCGTTCCGCAATGTCGGTGGTGAGATAACAGGTCGGAAACTCGTGAAAGTGACAGTCGTCTAACGGTTTCAGTAAACTGACTAGTTTTACCAGCAGCATATGGTATGAAAATCCGTTTGATTTTAATGGTCTGACCTATCTTGCCCGTATCACTTAGACTTATGGTATTGCTGTGGGCCATGAGACCAAAGAGGACATTTTAATTTATTTACGCGTTTGGCCCAAATAATTAATATTGTTGAGCGTGTCCATTCACAAAAAAACAATAACTTCTAAAGAAACTTTTAATCTATTTTGAAAAAAAACACAAAAAGAATCAACTTTCTTTAAATCTAAATTAGTGAGAAATAACTAATTGGATTTTATTCAAAATTATATATGTACCAGAAGGTTTGAAAGTTCCAAGGAATTTTCAATCAATTCGGAACTTTTTTGTCTTAATTATATTAATTGAGTTAATAATAAAATTAACACTAAAGCAAATCAACATTGATCCACGTTTAGACCTTGCTCCACATTAGATTCCCATCTGTATTGGATGCCAATAAAAATCAGCTGTCCAGTCGGCTTGAATGTCACTTTTGTTGAATTTTATCGAATACCAATAAAGAAAGAAATATTTTCCTTGCACTGTTCATATCGCAGGTCAGATCAGAATGCTTGAAACTATAAACTGTGAAAATTGTCGTCCTTGAAATTCTCTAATATTCAATAATCAATATGTAGTCGTAAACCTTATTTTAGTAAGTTTAAGGTCACTTAAACATGTACATGGCGTAATGATTATTTTTATGTAGGCGGCGATTGAAGTTCGAAGAATGAGAAAGTAGGTTAGGGGGTTGACCATAAACTTTAGGGACAAGGTGATGAATGATTACACTGTATGGATTTTGTAGGAAAAAGAACACGATAATGACGGAATTTATCCATTCATTCGATACTTCTGTTTTGCATACAATCATTTTCCTGAAAAGGTAACGATTTCTATCAACTTAACAGGGTAGAAGGAAATAACATGGTTTCAACTGTGACTTCCATTCCCTTTCAACCTCTCTGTTTTCCGATGTACTGTTTCTATTCAAGGTAAAGTTTTAATCGAGAATAATGTGAACGCATGACACTGTAGGAAAGTTCGAGAGGCGCGCGTGTGTCAGATTATGTCTCCGGTGGAACTTTTGAATAGAGCGGAATCATTTTACTAATGCAAGTCTATTAATGCTCCCACATACTTATTTGAAATGAGATGTCGAGAAGGGCTGTGCATGAGTATATTGAAATTATATTATCTCATTTCAATATAAATTAACTCTATACCCGCAACTTTGTTTCAAAAATGTAACTTGCTTTATAGAACCCTATACATGTATAAAATGATTAAAGTTACTTTCGAGAACATTGTTTGCGTTGAAGATGTCGATTTTTACATTTTTTAATAAAATCTTATACTTTTTTCAAATTACTTTAAAGAATTTTCATCCACTCTATAGCTTAACTGTTCACTGAACTGGAATTATGCAAGTAATCTGAAAAATTTGTATTCTGTACTTTTTTCAGTCGACTTAACAATTTAACCATATGTATTAAAGCAAACGTTCTTTTTAATTTGCTGTACTTTTTACCTCTGATCTGAAAATCAAGATATTGTGTAAATCGATATTGAAAAATCATATTTTGTGTACTTTACACATACACAAAACGATATTATTCAGATATAGAAGTAAGCACGCATTTTATAGAATGAAAACCGTTAATTAAAACATTCTGGATCAAATTTACACATTGCCTGTAATCTTTTAGACGAAATTTCCAGCACAGGGGAATTTGTATTCTGTTTATATTCTACCAACTAAAGTAGAAACTTGAATAGATTAACTCATAAAAACGAAATCACTAATTAGACCCGAAAATGAAGTTCGCTCGTAATGATTGTACTGCCCGTGGATTATTGGAACTGGAAAATCGTGTGGGAGGTAAAATTCGAAAGGCTCTTTGTACTGATTAAATGACATTAACGTCGGAGGATAGAAAAAAAGCTGAATATTCTTCACGTAATGGAACGGAGCTTTTCATAATATGCGTAATTCAGAAAAAGTCTTTGTACAGCGGACTTTTTGTTTATTAAAATCCATATTGCATGTGAGCGTGAGTGTCAAGAGTTTATATATGTTTTCAAGATGAGAGAGAGAGAGAGATGTTGCATGCTAGAATGAGATTAATCTGCATTTAGACAGAAATTTTAGCCGAAGAGACTTTAGTATAATTAATAGTGCTTACGATGAATATTGTAGTACATATTATATGTATATTGCATATGTATTTAGCTGCATATTGCTAACGGAGAGTAACTATAATGCGATCCATAATCCGTAATAAAAGCTTGTCACATTTCGCTTAGTTAAATAAGCAAGGGCGCACACGTGCAGGAATATCAATAACACGTGCAGTATTTCGAGTCTTCACGAGGGCTTGAAATACCAGGATGGACCAATTTTGTTCAAATAAAAAAATTTCGTAATTTAGAAACTTTAATTTAGTATTAAAAGACCTGTTAAAAACTCACAGTTTTTCATCCCAGAATTTCAAGATTTCATTGACAAACAACTTTTTCAAACACCCAACTTTTCCCTGTATTTTCCATGATTTCCAGATATCCTTTCAGTGGTAGCCACCCCTGCGTAGAAAGAAATCTGAGAACAGAGCTTTCAAAGGGTATCTAGAAATTTTATTTGGGGGTAAAATTAACCAGTCCTCCGGAGTAGATATATAGGGATGAAATTTTATTTGTCATCGCCATTCATCATATGTTACTAATGTTTATAAAGAAATTTTTTTTACGGTCCGGGGATTGTAAGAAATGTTGAGTTTGGTTTATAAAAACGTTGTAAACAGTAGTTAAATAATTAATATACCATTTCAATATTTTTTCTTTCGTAATATACTTAGTTCATTAAACATGACGTAATCTATCAAAAATGTATTTTATTCAGTGGAGCGGACTAGGATGCCGAGGCAACAGCAAAGGAAAGGATGGTGTTGCGAAACAAGCCTGAAGGGTTTCAGGAGCTCATTAGTAAATGGTAAACAGGTTTGTTAATTGGTGAAGATTATTAGTATAACTCTGTATACTTTTGAAATACATATTAAGGAAAGCATCCTACTATAAATTTTTAATTTATAAAAGTTGAGGTGGCATGGATCGTACGAGTATTAAAAGGTGCCCTATTAACACGTACAGCAGACATCCTGTATGAAAATCTAGGCATGTGTTGGCTGCTCGAGTTGACGAGACTCGAGGCTTTTAGTGTTTCCAGCTTTTACGCCAGCATGAGCTTTTGTCCCACTGGAACTAGGTGCAGTATATGCAAGCCGGATAGTGGAAAAGCTCGTGTTCCAGATTTTGTTACCTGCATTCCAGTCTACTTCGGTAATTATATCAAGTTCTCTGTGCCTCCGTCATAAACGACATTACGTGTGAAATTTTAAATCTGCGTTTACTCCAAAACCCCGAGTGAATCCGATTACATTAAAAGTATTAAGACCAGAGAATTCCTTAACGAAAGTGCTGTTTTAATAACAGTCTTTAAACGAAATACGATCTTTGTTTACTCAATAATGTTCCCTCGATTTTAATGATTTTATTGAAAGAGCCCTTTCATAATTTAATAAATATAATATATCCTCAGAACAGTTTTTACTTGAACAAATATTTACTGAATGAAAAATATTGAGGTTGAAGCCATTCCCCAGCGGAGTCGAGGAAAATAAGTAAAGACTTCAAAGATTACACAGAGGTTGTTCTCTTCAAGTTTGAGGATATTCTACTACGCTATAAAGTCCCACGTGGAAGGCATTTCGACGTACTTTTATTCTGCCAACCGTCTCCAAGGAATCGGAGAAGGGTTACAATCCTGATAGTCTCTTCCGGTGAAATTTGCTTGCTGAAAACGTTTCAACAATACGATGCTACATACTTTAAAGGTTCATTGTCACGGCGCAATGTTTTAGCTTGCTGAATTTCCACAAGCAGTTTCCGTCTTTCATCCTGCAGAAATACATTATTCGGCACTTAAATGGATTTACTGCATTATTCTGTGATAGACTTGTGGACATGAAAATAGAGCATCATCAATTTTCCGCTGAGCTAACATCTAGTAAAGACAAACCTATCTTCGTAAACTTCAAGAACAATTTATTCAATGGGAAAATATTCTTTCTTGGCAAGAAAAGTATTGAATACTTGCTTTATTAATCCCTTCAGCAACTTCATACGGTTAACAAAAAACATTTTTTAAAAAAATTGTTCCATTTCGAGATTCAACCCATGAAAGCTTTTCTAACCCTTCCTGCTCCCCGCTTCCCTCTTTTCCACTCACTAAACTTGAAATTTATGAGAATTACCTGGATTCCCTGATCACAAATTTTCCGATTCTCAATAGTTTTACTGTAGAGAAAAATCTAAGACATAAGTTTCTTTCTTCGACTACACTCTAACTCATCACGTCAATAATAAAGCGCTCTAAGAAAATAGTTAAAATTATTATTCGTTATTTTTATTTATTAATAATAATAATAGTCTGCATGTTCGTAATTGTCATTTTACCTGCAGGGATGATTTTGTTTTTATATAATTTTGTTTTGAAATTAATTTTCTATCAGAATTTAACGTTTAAATAATAATTTAGTTTAAAATTAAAATAGTTTAAAACTGTTTTCGAACTTTTTTGATTTTGGCACTTTTTAAAATAAGTTTTTATAATCTAATGTTTATATAAAATCAGTTTAAAACAACTTCAAATCTCTAAAGAAATGAAATTTGTTGAAAAATCCTTAACCTGTTTGGAATTCTTTTAAAAATCTTTTGAAATTCCTTAAAGTCTCTTAAAATTTCTTAAAATCACGGAAAAAGCCAGAAAAATTCTGCTAGTAGTTAATATCAATTAACAAATGAGTCAGATGAGGTGAAAACTACTACAATGATGAGAATAAAGGAAAAATGTCTTCAATGGCAACCGCAACTCTGAAATAAACACGAAAAGGTCGTAAAACGCGACTGAATAACTTTGTTTTATAGGATCCTGTCGGCCCGTTTACTCCCGTCTACTTACGCAATCCAAGACTAAGCTCCTTTCTTCCTTTCTCCTTTCTTCCAAAGTTTCAACACGTTATCCCCCTTTGCAATTGTTCTTCCCCACTTCACCCCTAATCCTAAGAGTAGCCATTTGGTTAAGTGCCTGACTCACAGTAAAAGGATGGAAACCTGATATACTGACACATTTTTCATAAGGAATCAAGGATTTAGACTGTGTACAATTATTTGTTGTTTTTGAAAAAAAAAAGGAAATTTATTCCCCAATATATTCTACTCACTACAAATCAAATCAATTGCTATGTTTTTCAAGTTTAAAAAAATTTCCTTCAATTCTTCTTCGTAAATGTGTTTATCAAATTTTGAATTCGAAATTAAATATTATTTCCTACTTTACCCCCTCCCCCATACCCCTCACATTGACTATGCTCTATGGTTCGTAAATGCTGAAAGCAAATGCTTTTAGTATCGTTCCTTTTATACGCAACGCTCGCTTTAAGTATACATATCGCATTATCGTCATATTGATTCTTTCAATTATGATATTTTGTTGTAACTGCGTTTCGTACCATGTAAACCGAGTTTACAGTTAATGACATTTCTTCTAAAAAAAAGTATTGCAATAGGTGAACCATCGAATTTAAGGCAGTTTCCCTCAGTATTGCATGAAAATTACATAAACTTTTACTCCTCTTTCTTAAATTTTCGCTCTCACCGCCAAATGATGAAAAATCTAATTAAGGAGAACTTTTAAACAGCTGGAAGCTTGAATGTCGCTTCACTTAAGGGTTGAAGCGATCGCATTACCAACGGCGAAGCCGATAATGACTAGCTGTGGCGACGACATTTTCGACAGGAATATATATATTCTACAAACGAGCAGGATATCGAAAGCTCAGCATGAAGAGACAATATAACGAGATTTGTGAGAACATTGAAATTTTATTCTAAAGTTGGGGTGGATGTACATAATCATTAATATTCCATCTCTTTTATACTTGCTTATTCCTTTTACTCACCGTTTTTTTGATTTTCAATTTTAGAAGACGTTATTTCCAATCGTAACCCTTGAAAATACCACGTTTTACAACGTGGTGCATTTCCTCTTTATACTCAATAGAAATGCAGAATACTTTTTCTAGAAAAAATATACAGTCTAAATAATTTTGAATAAGAATGTGTTAGCGAAAAACAGAAACTATGCGAATGACGCTTTTCTTCTCTTCAGAAAATTGCGAAAGAACACGTACGACCTAGTTCCTTTTAAGAGCTTTTCGAAACGTAAATGTGGTCTGAGCTTGCGGATTTTATGACAAGTTCATCCTTCATACACTTTCATTAAAATAAAACAAAAATGTTATAGGAATGAAATAAAATGAATGTTTTACAGTTTTCTTCTTTAATAATGTTGACAACTTCTAATTTTAACTTTTATTAACCCTTCAACAATACGAAGACTTTTATGAAGACTTATTTAGGCTCAAAGACGAAATGTTTTATCTTGAAAAATTACCATAAAACAATATCTAAGTGTAACTTGCCTTGCTTCCTCTTTATTTATGAGACTGAATTTTGCAACGTTTTTTCGATAGACGAAGATTTTATTTTTAATTTTTAAAACATATAAGATCCAAACTTTGTGGCAAAAAATAGTTATACCGAATTAATGACTGACAAAATTAAAATTTAAAAATTCACCAAAATTCCTCGAGCTGAAAAATTCACATTTTTTGTGCATTTTTGAGGTCTAAGGAATGATATTGGGTGAATTGCAAATGTTTTGACAGAATGAAAGTGTTCAGGGTGTCTTTCAGCATTCAAAGGACTTACTATCAGCAATAAAATTTGACCTACAATTTAGAGTGATTTCGGTGAATTTTTAAATTCGGTTGTATACAACTATTTTTCAACACACAATTTTCGATCCTGTATGTTAAAGAAAACATGTTTTCCCTAATTTTCGTTTATTGTACGCAAACTTCAGTAAATAAGTGTAATGCATAATCGCTAATGGATTTCAATTGCAGAAAAACGAATCCTTAGAAAGTGAACAATACAGAATAAATTCTTTTTTACTTTTTATAAAGTTTTCTGTCCTACTTCTGTATTTTATAGGTATATAATTATAATAAT
>JAUESI010000008.1:4203023-4230591 GCA_032275145.1 Synergus laeviventris | reverse complement strand
CATACTCCTGTGAGCAGACCAAGAGTCGAAGTTGGAATCACTTTCTGCCGCGGAGTGCTGATCTTAAGTAAGTTTTTTGCTAAGAAGCACCCTATATCAGGTGTGCATACCAGCATTGATATTTAATACTTCCGTGAATCTAAAATGGGCTAGGATCTTCTGGAAACTATTTCGTTAACTGACATATTATTTGAATTCCGGGTTGCAGCGCAACAGAATTTGAAACATAATATTTTGTTGGGTCAAAATACTAATGCTGCAATTTACTTCTGTGAAGACACAACAAATACTTCATTTATGCTTTTCTTTTTAATTCAGAATTTGTTAGAAACATTGCAGTAAATAATATGCTTAAGAAATTAAACTTGCTCGGGTTAAAAGATGCGAACTATGATTTGGCTCTTAATTAAATCTAATTCCCACTCGATTTCAAATCAGCAGTTGTTCAAGGGTCAAAGGTAACATTCCGCGTAGGATGTTCGGTTTACGAAACCATGTTTCGTTTTCTATGTTATTCAGATAGGAACACGAACATTTGTTACTTCTCATAACGAGGCAGCATCTCAGCTCGTGTAAGACGTGGTAATTTCTGTCTCTGCACCATACCCGAGAACTTGAGTTACGAGTTATGATCAAATTACCTTTCCAAAAGGAGTATCATGGTAATAGTGACAAGTTACAACGACTTGGTACCACCCCATTTTCCCCTGGGGCTTGACTAACTAAGTTGGTATCAACCTGGGAGAGAAAGTCATATTAAAATGCTAAGGTTGCTTTCAAAATTATGTTTGCTTAAATTTTGATTATCAGCTACGTGGAAATATGTATATACCAATTATTTATGTAATCCATCCTTATCAACCTACAGTTTTCAAACCACTTTTTCAGGGTGTCTACTCAATTCCTGAAAATAACTTTCCTGACTTTTCCAGGTTTTTTCCAGGTTGTATTTCTACATTTTTTCTAATATTTAAATTATAATTATTTAAATTTAGAAAAAAAGTGTAACGGATGATAAAACAGATGTTTATTTATATGTTATACTTTAAAATTACTAATACGTAAAATGATTAAATTATTACTAAATAAATTCTCTTCGCTTATAAAAGGAACTACGTTTATAAATAAATAACGTTAGTAACAAAACATACAAATATTTTCTTATAAATACATTATGCTATGATTAATTAGTTCCCTGATATTTCCAGGTTTTTCCAGGTATAAAAAAAATTCTCTGCCAATTCCAGATTTTCCAGGTTTTCCAGGGTGGGTAGACACCCTATTTTTCAAACCCCTTCTCAAAAAACTTTCCAAATCCACTTTTCCCACCCTTTTTGCAATTTCCAACTTCTCCTGTAATCAAACGACTTGAAATTTTTTATATTTTCACTTTCCCAATTTTCATAAAGAAAAACTATGAAATACGAAAAATATGAATACGAAAAAATGTTAAGAAATATAATTGTTGGTTCTAAAAAGATCTATAAATTCTCCATTAATCACTTTTTTATGAGATAAGTTATTTTCGTTTTAATCATAAAATAATTAATAAATGAAGATTTATAAAATAAAAATAGAAACTCGGAATTCCCATATTAAACACTTTATTATAAAAGCACGTACTGGAGAGACGAAGAAAAGTGAATTTTAAAAAATGAAATCTAAAATTTGCAATTTAATTTCGTAAAAACCAACTTTTAGCCGCGTATGAAATTTCAATTTACATATCACATACATAAATGCAAACTCTCTAAATATGATTTACGTCATATATTCACTCGAATTATTTTGTAAATTTCCACACTGAAGTTTCAAAGAGATTTTTTTCAAGCGAACATTTTCCATCCAATTTGATGTACAGAAAATTTCTTAAGTGTCAAGCGCAAGGATTAATGGAGACTAACATGATTACGATGTATAAGTGACGAGTTTCCATTTAGCGATCGTCAAAGGTATTTGCGGAAATCGAAGCGAATGAGAGGAGATGCAAGACCATTACTTATTAGTCTGCTTCGATAAGCGTTTGGATGGCGCATCAAAGATAATCTGCGTCAGGTTTTAAAATGCAGCAACACAGCTGAGGAAGAGAAAATTTATACAGGTTAGAAAAAAACGAACTGTAGCTCCTGAAGGATAAGCGGGTATAAATGAATGTCAACGTGAGAAGCTGGTTTTAGCTCAGGCCAGGCCTTAAAAAACTTTGTGAAATATTGAGCAGCTTCTAAAAGACTTCCGATGTTCGATTTGGATCTCGCGCCTTTTGTAACCTCGTTGTCCTTCTTGACTTAGAATTTTTTCTTCTCATCCCGTCCTTCATTCTCTTTATACTCTCTAAAGCTTTTTTGTTTTACAATTTCAAAGTTTATTTTTATTAGAATTGTTGAAATGAAGATCCATGTCACATAAAGTTTCCAAGGTACCTGCCCCAGCTGTTCAGGTTTTGTAAAAATAATTGCAGGCAGTAATAATATAATCAACGATAATGAATAAACTTCTAAAAATTTAAATTTCAACTTGGAGCTTCATTTTGGGTCCTGATGAAAAAATATTATTAAAATGTTATTTGGCACCTCCTACTTTTCTTCGTGAAACTTTACCCAAAAGCTAACCTTTTTTTAGGTAGTAAAAAAAAGGATTTATTGAATATTATTAAAAACAGCCATAACAAAATTTCTATTTCATTCGTCAAAAAATTCGTTTGAAGTTTGACTTTGGCACCTAAAACGAAACTTGCGGATCATCGGCCAAATATTAATAATATTTTTATACATGGTTTAATATAATTCTTGACGAAAAGCTGAAGTTTGATAAAATGTTTATTGGAAGTACGAGGAAAGTTCAAGTTCACTGAAAATATAAGATAATACAACGTGTTTCATCATGTTCTTCTTGTGAAAAATGTTCTTTTCCCTTGTGATTTTACCCCTATTACACCCGACGACATAATCGAATCACATCGAATCGCTCTGACGACACGAGCTACGTTATTAAATCCCTTTTTCAGTGTTCAATTTAAGCCGCTTCTTATCGCCTGGAGAGAAAAGCACTATACCTTGGCATAAACTTGGAAGAATATTAAATGATTTGTTCAAAAGTCGATTGTAAAGTTTTAACGGCCTAAAAATCATTGAACTATTTCCTCAACTTTAATTTCTCTTTACGTTTCTAGTAAATCAGAAAATCGATTGTATAGAGTAAAGCAGACAATTTTATACCTTCTTTAATACTTTTTCATCTCTTTATTCCAGAACTCAATAACTGGCCTGAAGAGTTGCGATACACTCCATCATTGACTGATAATTCATTTTCATAATATTTTGAAATCAGATTTGTCGGAGATTATTAAGGATTTTCCTAGAATCTCATCATCCGGTAGAGAGATATACATATAATTAATTGTATGATTATCCATCTATTTGGGTAATTTTCTCATATTTTGTACAAGAAGCTTCAACAAATAATAACGATAATAATAATAATATCTCTTGCTGATTTCCTTATGTAACCAGACTATGTAACTTCCCAAACAGAAATGGTAATTTTCAGTTATGTGAAGCCTCTTCATCTTCATTAGGAAATAATTTGATAATTCAATTCAGACCCTAAGTGTACTTTTATCCATTCATACCTGAAAAGATTTAGAAATAAAATCCGAATTTCGGTATGAAATATCTTTCTCGTGAAAACATATTGTAATGCTGAGCTGGCATTGTGATCGAGGGAAGGATCCAGGGTCATAAAGTGCTGTGGTGTGA
Source organism: Synergus laeviventris (assembly GCA_032275145.1). NCBI lineage: Eukaryota > Metazoa > Arthropoda > Insecta > Hymenoptera > Cynipidae > Synergus > Synergus laeviventris. Next base: position 4,226,836 of record JAUESI010000008.1, on the reverse strand, counting down.
GCTGTTTTCATGGAGAGGTTTCACGAAGTGCACCTTCATGTAGCAAAAATCCTCCCGCTGAGAATAAAGGTGTGTCACTTATTATGGGTGCGAGCAATTCTGTTGGTAATATTTTTACATTCTGAAGACGAATGAACGTACTTCAAACTTGAGACGCTCGATATTTCAAAAAGCACGAATTCTCCCATATGCAGAAAAAACGATTCAATTGTCCACTGAGTAGACGCAAAAAACTCAAGCATATATCCATTAGCACTTTTCCCACACTTGAGAGTAACAAAATAAATTCTCACGAAGAATAAGCATTTTTAGAAATGAGATTACGAACTTTGAATACAAATAGTAATAATAAATATGTAGATCCATTCTTCCCAGCTTCTTACTCAATTTATCAATACGGAAGTTTTTCTCATTCAATCTTGAAGAAAAGCATGAATCTATTAGCAGTGTGTTAGGGGACTACAACGCATATTCATTCAAAACAACTGGAATATAGGTTAACTCCCTATTAGATGAAACCATCCATTTCCGAAATGACATTTCTGTGTTTCCTAAATGTAAGGTTTATCCTTTGTTAGATTGATGGATGGATATTCCTTTCATGAATGTTGAAATGCCTTTTTTGTTTTCTACATTGAGACGACACTTTTATTTCTCTTAAATAGGGTAAAGGCTATCTAAATTCTGCAGTATAAAATGATCCCCGGGCTGAAGCCGTTTTGTATACAGAATTTGAATAGCTTTCAACCTATTTACGATGAAAAACGTTTTAGAAAAAATAAAGGATCTGCAAACATTTTAATCCTTTAGACTATTGATAAAATGTTTCTCAGCTTTTTCACTCAACTTCGAATCGCCATTCCCGGACATTATTTTCCTGTTACGTGACGAGCTTGCGTAAAACTTGAATTTTATGAATCGACACTTTTTTCGATGAGACGAGACAAGATTGAACTTTCGATAAGAGATTCTAGATAAGGAATCTGCTTTATTTGTAAAAGGGTACTTTCATAGTTGTTGATGTGTTAAAACTGTTGAGGTTCGTAAAGACCACCTACTAAAAGGGCTTTCAAGGTTTAAGTGAAAACACCAAATAAAAGAGTTTTGAAGTTCTGCAACTCGGAACACTGGAGATCAGACGTCTGACTTAATGTAGCGTTTTCTACTCAAAGCATGGCTATGGAAAGATGCAAATTACTTGTCTTGTATTTACATAATTTTCTCAGTAGGTAATTTCTGTATTTTTCTCGGACGTTTCAAGACCCTTCATTTTGTGATTTCTGTGTGATTTTCTTTCTTTTTATTTACTCTATAAAAACTTTTTAGTAAGCTGCAGTTTGATGGATATGTGTGTAATATGTAATTGTGGTTCCAAACCAAGTCTACAGTATTTTGTGCTTTAGCAAAGCATTCCTTTATAGCAAAAAGATCAATTGACGATAAATCCCTTATAGTATCAAACTGATTTTGAAACTAATATTAATAAGTTTCTTTACGGCCCTTTAATCCCATCTTCAGGAGGAAAATAAAGTCCTGGTACTAAAGTTTAATGTGTTTATGAAGTTTCTAACCAACAGAGTTCATGAAATTTTTAACGAATTTGAGAGATTATAATGAATTTAAGTTTAAAGAGACAGTTCTTTATAATTATGTCTACAAAATAATTTCTGTCTGCATTACTTTAAAAATATTCTTCTTCTTGAAAATTGTATGTTATGTTTTTCAAGCTTTCTTACTTTCATTCTTTCTTTCTTTTAATAAAAATGTATAGTTCAGGAATGCTTTAAACGAAATTACCTTAATTATTTTAAAAAAATACCGCCCTTCATTTATTTTCATTTAAGAAATTATTTTAAATATCAAAAGTTTGTGAATTAAATCTTCAGAAGTATTTTCCTTTGAAGCCCATGTTTAATTTGAATTGGAAAAAGAAATTTCTACTAAGAGAATAAACTATTAATTTGCGCTGGAATTTGAAATACAAATCACATTAAATTCTGGTACATAGCTACGTACATTTGCCGAGAAAGTTGGATTCAATATAGCTTTTACTTGAATTGGTTCCTGGATTGGAAGCGGTTGGAAAATATGCCCTTAGATTTGCTGACATTAGCGGACTCTCTTGTAAATGGTTATTCGATGGAAAGGAAGTACATGAAGCCTAGGGTTATAATGGGTTGAAGGCGCGTGAAAAGCTCTTTTCGCGAATCTCTCCAAGATTTGCGCCATTATCAGCGATCGATTGTTAATGCGAGAGTTTCCGTGATGTCTTCCTCCAACTTGACGCGAATTGACGAGACTTACACTTAACATCTGCCGCAGAGTAAAGTAACTGTAACACGAAGCATCTTGCTCTAAACATGGTTTCAAGCTTGCTCGAACTCTCACCCACACTTCCGACTTGTTTTCAACGCCTTCACTGAACAAGCGTAACCAGCTGGCAAAGCGATTTCACGCATCGTGCAAGCCTCGCATAATTATTCCATGGTCATGCGTGTATGCGCATAATTAAGTAGAGAGCTCCGTAAATACCAAGGTTCGTGCTTCAACTTGAATTTTCAACCCGCGGACCGGCACGATTCAATGAAAATGAAACGCTCTTGCGAGAATATATAATATGTAATCCAGTCATGAAATATTATACATTGATGTATAATAATGGTTACTGATCCAGGAATTAGTTTCCGCTCAGATAGGCTTCATTTGTTCTTTTAATTTTCCAGAGAAAGATCTACTCTAATTTTAATTAAAATGGGATGAACTTCCGAAAAAGGTCCACCTCCGATTTCCTTAAAACGTATACCTATGTATTTTGATCTGCTGATTACGAATATGATAGTGAAAATTGGCGACTAGTCGATTTTCATAATAGATCTCATTGAAATAGACATTTTTTGTTACAAGCATTTTATTTTATGGTGATGGCTTTCGAGAAAATCAGTGATGCATCGGCTTTCATAAAAAAAAACCATAAAACCATGGTAAAAATAAAATGGTGAATGGAATATAAAGCGAAATCATCGTAAAATGAAATAATAAAGGGAAGTCATTGTAAAGGAAAATGGTAAATATATCGTAAAGGGACCTGGTAAAGGGAAATGGTAAACGGAAATGGCAAAGGCAAATGATAAAGGGATATGGAAAAGTGAAATCATCGTAAAATGGAATAATAAAGAGAAGTCATCGTAAAGGAAAATGGTTAATGAAATCATGGTAAAGGGATATCGTAAAGGGACTTGGTAAAGGGAAACGGTAACCGGAAATCATGATAAAAGGAAATGGTAAAGGGAAATGGCAAAGGGAAATGATAAAGGGAAATGGCAAAGAGAAATGGTAAAGAGAAGCCGAGTCTAATGGACGTACCTTTAAAAATAAAAATCTATGTACCACTGTATTACGATGAGATCTACCATGAAAATCGACTAGTCCGGAAATACACCCTAAAAATGCACCGATTTTCTTTCCAAAAAAGGGAAAACAATTTAATAATAAATAGTAATCACACTTTTCGTCTATTTATCTAGAGTCTAAACCCCTTGGAAGGAAGAATGGTTATTTTCGTTGAATTCAACGCCAGTAGGAGCAGGATTAAGCAGAGGATTTCATACTGTGAGTACGGCTGCTAGAGGAACAACCAATGAATGAGGATACCCGAGTCCAGGGTAAACAGTAATATGGCTGACGATGTGCATCAAGGTTTTCACGGAAGTTTGCATGGAAAATAAAAAATAAAAAAAGTGGTGCTCTGCTCAACGCAGGCATTAGTAGTTAAATAAAAAAACTGGAATCGAAAATTTGACCAACATCTGGTGACAATAAAAATTGAGATGGAAATAATATTTTCCTTATTTGAAATGATGAAATACTGTTTATTTCTTGATTTTAAATGAAATTTTTTAATCCGTTTGAAAGCCTTCTCCGAAGGGAATAAACAAAAGTCTCAAACTTACAGATTTTAGAAAAGATATTACTGCTGAGAGCAGTAACTGTGACGCTCGATGAGACAATAAAATTGGATGATAGACACAATCGCTGAAGGAAACAATAACGACATTGTATACTTTCCATCCCACTAGAGAGGTCCCTGTCAATCCAGCGTCAGTGTCATCCATTGTCTCGTTAATTAAACGGATAAGCTGCCAGAGTGGACAGGCAGGTATTTTAGTAAATGTGAAATGCGAATAAATATACTGTTTTAATGAGAAGGATAGTATTTCTAGGAAGTAAAGGAAACGTTTCACGATCGGACAGACAGCATCCAAAAAAGTCTAAAACATTAACGGACATGGAAAAATAGTTAGAAATAAAAAAAAAATAAAAAAAAATCAAGTATGATAATTACAAGATTTTACTCTGAGCAGAACTTTTTGCGGAGATTTTTTGAATTAGTTGCAAGTGGAAATAATTTGAATAATGAACAATAGATATACGCTTGCTTGTTAAGAGTAAAATAAATAGTTGGCAGGATAGAGCTCAGTTTATACATAATTGCATTTTCTACCAGTCGGATCGTGAAACCTGTCAAGAGAACCTTTCTCAGATTCTGAAATGTATAGAAGGTTGACGCCGAGTGTTGAAATCAGGCTAGAAGGGGGAAAGGAGTCACATTAATGTGCATCATCGCGCTTAAATACCTAGTCTTTCGTCCTAGTTGTTTCTCGTTGTAGTTTATAATGAGAGGAACATTTCAAGTCGAGGAGAATGGGAGTTACGAAAGAGAAGAAGCGGGTGTGAGATGCAACATTAAAAGGAAAAAGAGAATTTCGGTCAGGTACTACAAGAAGCAGAAAACTAGTGCATTATGTTTACTTGTCGATCATATTCTTTCTTTTAGTCTTTCAAATCAGTATATAACGAATAATATTCACTCTCAGTAAAAAAAAAAAGATTCCGAGGCTGCAGACTAGAATGTATTTTTTTAGTAGAAAGTGCACTTATTGGTAAGACTTTATGTTGAATTTTTGTAGAGGAAAGAGTTGAAATAAAATTTATATTTATCTTAAGCAGAAGATGACTTCAATTATGTAAATTAAATTCCGTATGCTTTCGCAGAAATATTTCAGTGAACATATTGCAAGAATATTACTCACTGCATACGAAGCAGTCTACTCGCTTATGAATCTTGAGAATCTTACCTGAAACAAAAGAAAGAGACAGTTAAATTTGTGTTCTAATTGAAACTTTCGTTCAAAATGTATAGAAAATTTATAAACTGTTTTTACGGATGGAGGATGTTAATGAGGTGTTTTATATCCGATACATTAAATATTCCGAAGTAAATGTTGCATTTACCCGCAGTCAATAGGAAAGTATACTTGAAGTATATTCGGGAAACTACAAAGGATGCAGATCAGTGATGCGAAAAGAAAAATAAAAAGAGAAAAAGTAGAGCACACATGGGAGAATACCAAAAAGATGAGTATCGCTCGATGAGCTTTCTACTGTGAGGGAGAAACAAACTCAATTGATCTGTAATATATATTCAAATTATATTTTTTCATAGAAATAAAAATTGTTTTAATATTTTACATAAATAATCAGAACATCTTTTTTAATCTTTTTTCTCTATTTCCACTTCTTTTACTATAAATGAAATAATATTTCCATTTCATGCCCTAAGAGGGTTGCATCTAATTCATTTCAACCACCTACTTCAGCTTTATAGAATCAATATTGAAATTCGTTAATCGTCACAATGCTGGGTTGGAACTAGGGTCTCTGAACTTCCCCAGCTTAAAAGTTTGTGCATTAAATATTCCCCGGAGGGTTTTTATTCCACTCTCGAGAAATCGAATTTCAGTCGGTCGGTTACTGATGGCTCTTTCCCGTTTCAACAAAACTAAAATATACACCCAATTGTGTACCCAGATTTCCCCAGAAACCCAATTCTAAGCCCCACAAAATGGGCTGTCGAAATCTCTACATATTTCCTTCTCATAAATAAGCAATAGGAATTTTTTCAACGTTTATTTACTTTTCTCTTAGTTTGAAAAAAAATAAAATTTTTAATTAAAACCCGACTTTAATCGTCGGATTTCCAACTCGGAAATTAAATTACATGACTTTAGTAGCTGAGCCGGTAACAGGATCATCTCTCATCTCTCATTTTTCGTCTCGCCATAAAAAAGTGTGATCACGTAAAGAATAAAATTTTCTTTCTTAGCTTTGATATCATGAAATTTTCCGAAGGCACGCACGTAAAGGTAATAAAATTCATAAAGGACTTGACATAAAACGTCATTATCTTTTATTTATAATCTACCAGTGGCAGATAATCATAACAGTTTTCCATGCGTTTTCCAAAATTCTAGGAATTTGTTGCACGCCATTTTATGAAAAGAACTTGAAGAAAAAGGAAATTGCCTGTGGCGGTTTGTCGCCAAGGTGGAAGGAAGTCGGATTTTATGAGCTTGCCACAAAACAAACTACCTTTACCTTCATGACCTACCTACCTCCATCATTAAGGAACTCTTGCAAAGCTTTTGCGACTCGTAGGACTTGCAACATTTGTTCTCCTTGAAACCCGGCTCCTTTCCTTTTCTCTTATCACGGCCCCTCCCAATTCACTTTTGCACATAGAACAACCCGTTGTTAATTAAAACTTTTCTAACCTACCAGAGCGTATTTTCTGCCCAAAGACTTTCAGAGAATCGAGAATAGTTGGAGTGAGAAGTGCAACGGCAGAGCGAAAAAAGGCAAACTGCTTTGTGGAAAATTCAAATTATTCAGCGTCATTCTTTGCATTCACACGATTACAATTCGTATCTTGAAAAGATTTAAAAACACTGCAAGGTGGGATTAAGAAAATACACTGCCTCTAGCATATTTCGTTTCTACAATACGAGTAATTTGCATGAGATTGTAAACGAGTAAATGAAAGGAAATATCGCCAGAGAGTTCTTAAACGTTTAATAGATTCTTCATTTTTGGTGAATTATGCTTTATTGTTAAACTGAAGACAAAAATATTCTTTAGTATGTTCAATAAATTATTTATTGTGAGTAAACAACTTGTGTGAAATCGGTGCCTTTAATGATAATCAATATAATTTCTCTTAGTTTGTGATTCTATAATAACTCCAGTGTTTACTTTCAGATTATCTTAATATATTATATTTATAGTAGCTAAATATAGCTAAGTCAAATTATGCATAAAATCAAGATAATGATAAGCAAACATAGAAGTTAGTAGAATCACTTATCCGTTTTCCCATTGATTCAAAATTTCCATTTATAGGATAGGATAGAAATTATTATATCTAAAGGAGATAAAATATTATAGTATATTATATGTTCCTGCTTTTCGTTCTTATGAAAATGAAAAAATTCTGCTTTTTAATCCCTAGAGAGTAAAATTATTTGTGTATGAAATCAGTTTTTAGTCCCTAGGGGTTGAGAAGTAGAAGATTAGTCGCTTCATAAGCAGGAAAAACGAGTGAAATCATGCATGTATTATGAAAAATAATATTTAATACATTTTTCTTGATCAAAATTTTTATTAGTTACAACTTTTTAAATTCTCAAGGCTTAATTATATTCTAATCCAACATATCTACGTACGTTATATAAAATTGAAAGTCTATGTAATTCACTTTTTAAGATATTGTTTTAATCTAATTTTTGTAATCCCTTTAAAAAACATTTGAAATAACTCGAATTTTTTTTAATCCCATGGAATCATCTTAATTCTTATGACATCCTTAATAAAAACTTTAATATCCCATAGGACCCTTCAAAATATCTAAAAATCTCTTAAAATCCTTTAAACTTAATTTATCCGTTAAAATTACTTAAGACACTATATTCGTTTAAAGTTGTGTATCATTAAAATAATATTTTTTAAATTTCATTTGAAATTTGGGTAAGGTAGTAACAGGTGGTTGGAAAAAAGGAGAGATACAAAAATTGGAATCGAAATGTGGTAGGAAAAGGGGTTTGGAAAAAGAAATAGTTAGAAATGTGGATGGGAAAAGAGGTCTGCCAAAAGATGGTTGGAAAAGGCGTTTAAAAAAAGAGATTGGAAAAGTTAGGAAAAGTAGGTGAACAAAGGTAGATGGAAAACCGGCTGAATTACTGCGAATGCAGCGAGTAAACTTGCACAATAGGTTTCTTCCACAGAGATTCAATAAAATTCATATCTTATAAGATATCGTATTGTCAAGGCAACTAAATTCCGACTTTACTGTCGGTAGGACTTGCAAGGGAAAATCGCGTGACCGAGAGAGAGAGCACACAGTTGAAGAGACGTAAAATGTGCAGAATATGTTTGAAGACGCTGTATAGAATTCTGAAGGAATGGGTGGGGGGGGGACTTCGCTTCTTATACTAGTCCCTTCCTTTTTATCCACCATCTCTCTTACTTAAACACGTGTCTCTATGGAAAGAAAGGGAATCCCACAGGAAGGAAACCGACACCACCAAAACTACGATCAATTTTTCACTTACGGAATTTCTTCGATCCACACAATTTTCCGATACCACAGCTTTCTCCCGATCTCTCTTTTCTTCTCTCAGCCACATCCCCCTTCCTTTTCCCACCCGTGACCCTTTTTCTCCCGTCGTTTTCTTGCTCTAACTTTTTTCTCTCTCGCACTTTCATCGCTCTTTCTTCCCTCGAACCATGTCGAACCCGCCACAAGGGAAGGTCAGGAGCCGCACTGTATTTCCGTCAACTCCCTAGCGAACTCCTTCCACAGTAACCGTACAATGTAGACGTATATTGTTCTCTGCATAGTAGAAATTAATGTCGAGATGGAGAACTTGATATTATTGGGAAAATTAAACAGAGCTATTCAGGCTTATGAATGTTGTGTCGACTGTGCTGGTGGGAAAATTAATTAGTAATTATGCTCGTGTATAGAAAATTTTAAATTACATTTTTATGAAAGGGCAGTCTGCCTCTAGTTAACCAGAGTAAATAAAATGTTATTAGTTTATCACAGAACGTTTGGAAAAAGGGGTGGAAAGAAAGAGATAGAACAGGTCTTTAGAAAAGGGGAATAGAAAAGTGGATGGGAAGATAGGGGTGGAAAATAAGAATATATAAACAATTGCTTCAATCACAGTAACGATGTTAAATAATTAAAAGATTTAAATTTTCCAAAGCCGTAAGAAAATTCATTTAGAGAAACAAGTTCGTGGTCCAATATTAGGAACATAAATAAATTCTCAACATCAGAGAGAAGTGCAATTAAAGTCTCTCGAGAGCATTCTGTAAAATACAGTCTATGTGTCACGACAAGTTTGTGTTTCAATTTTCACAGGAACATAAAACACTCCAGAATTATGTAATGTGCATGGAAAGGAAGAAAAAGCTAAACGATATCACTCTGTGCGACAAGGGACTTCGTGAGAGTAAAATCAACATGAGAGCGTATTTTTCAATGTCTGGAGTCGGATGTTCTATTCAGTTTCTTTCTACTGATAATACAAAAGAAACAGTTCCAATAAAAGATATGCGGACCAAATTAATTTCTTGAGACTTCAAATACATTGAGCCAAAAAATTGTCAACCCTTCTCACATATTTAATCCAAAACTTAGACAATTATTCTCGTGTCATATCAACCTTTTCTTTTTTAGCACCTTCTTTAACAAAAAGTAATCGTCTTGCAATCAGCTATTCGTTAATGAAATAATTAATTAATTTTCCCAGAGAATTAATTTCACAATCTTATAGTTTTACATTAGTTTATGAAGAACACTAGAATAAATCCAAGCCAAATTTCTGTTTCAGGCAAAAGGCCTCTTTAAGGTCCGTTTCGTTGGTGTCTTTGTGGCATAAATTTTCTTTCACAAATGGTGCAATCTCATAAGACGATCTAGATAGGGCACTAACTATATAAAAATATCCGCTCCATTCAGTTTGCTCATCACGAACCAAGTTTATTAGTCGACAATAAGAGTGTCGGTCTCTCCTTAATCCGAATTCTCCCAAGGCGAAGAGGGCAATCGGGACGTTGTCTTATTTTACTCCAACCGAATGTCGTAAAATAATTGACTGACTTCGCTTTTTCCACAAGCTACAAAAAACCTCCAAAGAATTTCTTCTGTTACGAGAAAGAATAACAATTTTTTGCAATCCAGCTACGCGATACGAAAATAAATAAGAAAATAAAATGCCCCGAGACTTTGCAAGTAAAATTATACTTTGAAAGTTTTATTAAATAAACTGAGTAACGGCTTCTCAAATTTTCGAATATTTTACTATCCTAGAGAGAATAAAACTTGAAGAAGTGAAAAGAGTTGAAAGTTTCCATATCTTGTAAGATTCTGAAATTCAGAGGTCATAGAACAAGAGGAATTTGGCGGACGGGAATTCTTGAGAACCTAGGGACATTTCAGGAAGTAGAAAAGCCCGTCAGGATGGAAAATTCAATCTCCAAACTATGTCTTGAGACGGGACTTTGCATATAGTTCAGACTTTGCGCTTGGCGAATAGAGGCACCACGCAAGAGAAGATTGGTACAATATTTTGATACGAGGAGGCGACACGTTACGGGGTAACTTGAATTCATAGCTTCAACGAAATATGGAAGGTAGAAATCGTTCTTCACGATCAAATAACCTGATAACACTGACTTCAGTTCCGGTAAAGTAAAGTGGCTCTTGCGATCTTAACATAGAATGACGATAAAGTCTTCTTCACAATCTAACAAAATAAACATTCTACAAATTTCATAAAGTAAAATTTTTAGCTTTTCCAATTCTGTATAAGTAATATAATGCATTTTAAATTAAATATGTTATCAGTAAATTTCCATCTAAGAAAATTATCATAAATAGCTAAGTTTCCACCCGGAGGATCTGCAAGTAAAGTAATTAAAAATAATGGAGATATATAATGTGCTCTACTTCAATTTATTAACTTTAATGTTTAATGAAATTAATTTTTATCGGATTGAATTTATCATCCTTTTAATCATAAAATACATTTTCTATTATTAAAATATCTCAAATTTGTCCTCATACGTTGCTTACTCCTAAAATCTAAGTTGAAGGTGATTTATATTAGTTGTTAAGTCGTTCAAACTTTGAAAGTCGTTCAGCATCCTAAAAATAATTTTTCGATGTAAAGCGGTCGTTCTATAAACAAAGTTTCTTCTTTTTACGAAGGCAATTTTTCAAACTTTACTCTCGCAGTTAAATCGGAAGAAGAACAAGCACCAATTTAAATTCGCGAAGCGTGATCTCGAGGTTTTCTCAGTGTCCTGTCTCGAGGCAGAATATATAAATTATCGACGTTTAGGTAATAGGATTTCACCATGTTACGGATGGTAACATAGGACACGATCCGATTTACTCCTTATTTAGGAATGAATAAAGCGATCCGCGAAACTACCATTGTCACGGTATATCCACCAGTTTGCGATGTGGATGCTGGATATATACGTGGAACGGGAATATGCAAATTTACAATTCAGAATATTCTCTCGTAAATTTCCTGCGAGCGCTTGATCGCAAAGCTGGGTCGTCTAGTCGACACGAAAGAAGTGCGGATTACTTTTTCAAGCACTGTTTTCAATAGTTACAAGAGATTTAATTTAAAAGCAAAGTTATTACTTGCTAAATGCTAAGTTTTCTCAGTGGTTTTTCAAATTCTAGAAATTATTTCTAACATGTTTTTAGTTCTTTGGTTCCAACTTGGTCCTATTTTTTTAGCATATTTATCAGCATATTACACGTAAACATTTGATTTTTATTTTCCATTCTGGGAAGTTGGGGATAATAAATTCTCCAAATTTGAAGGGATACTTCAAGAAGAGAATTACCCAGTCTACTGTGTTCTGCTCTAGAATGTAGGCGCTGTTTAACAATGGGAGGATTGCCACTGAGACTACTGTATAGTATATATACAGTCCTGCATATTTGACTATGTACACACACAATTCTGTGGGTACTTTGCGATACTCTATCTCTACACAATTGTTACGAACATTCACAACTGATGGATTCACGAGCTTCTGCATGTGCAGAAAACCAAAATACCAAAATATAGGATGATCCCTTGAAAGGAAAGTAGATCTTCATGAATTTACCTCTTCCCTTTGTCATCCCCCGACAGCGCACAATTTCATTGAAATTTCTAAGAGCTTTTGCACTGTGATAATCACGGAACTTTATACGCCGCTGACTATAAATTCGCTTTCCAATCGATTTATTCAATTCCACTGGGATAAACTTACCATTCGAATCAACTGTAAAGTTAGCAATTAAAATTTGGAATTCTGCTTTAGAAACCCACCACAATAATTGATTTCCACTGAAATTGGTGAAAAATATTTTCATCGAAAAGGGAGAATATATGTAGGCGTCCGCATATATATATACGGCCGTATAATCGGATGAATTCCTGACATTTTCAACCCAAGATAAACAATATATATTAAAAAAACCTATCACCGGGGCACGTTTTAAGTTAAAAATTCATAAAAATACATTTCGAGAAAATCAAAGTTATAATTTAGGTAAACAAAAAATAAACTTATACAGTCGGAAGTTAAACAGGTTTTTAATTAAATCTAACAATAGCATTATAAAAATTAAAAAATTGCAGCATTGATATTATTATAGCAGATAATAACAAATATAACATTGTTTTTATAATGACCGTCCATATAAGGACCCTTTTACTAAAAAATTTGTTAACTCTCGTCAGAGAATGTATTAGATTTGTGTAAAATTTGACGTTCACGTTTTGTGACCCCCTGAACCCAAAAAATGTGTTTTTATGAATGTGTCTGTCTGTCTGTCTATAGATTTTTAGATTTAACTCTTGAAAAAATTGACAGATTGGATTGGCCTTTCGTATACTCGTTCAGTGTCCTAAATGAAGGTCATAACTTCATTAGCCAGCCATTTTGGATAAAAAATCAAACAGTTGGAGCATTTTGAAAATTTTTAAGAACACTTTTTTTTAAATTACAAATTCTATGAATGGATATTCATAGTACTCAGAAATTTTTTACATTGAAAAATTAAAAAGTTATGAGCTGTAAAAGTTTAAATTTGAGAAAAAAGCTTGGAAAAAATGTATCTGAATGAAATTATTTAACTGAAATAAATAAATTCAAGAGACCATTTTTTGATCATTTTTATCTTGCAAAAATTTTAAATAATATGTTAACATCTACCACAATATTTTCAGTTTAACTGAAATTATACCATTTTTGTATAACATTATTACAAACTCACTTCAAACAATAAAAAATGTTCATTTAAACGGTAATTATAACAAAAAAGTCACTTATTTATGGAAACTTTTTATAAAAAGTTCTTTTTTCAATTCTAATAAACGTTTTAATTTAAATGTTTTATGAAACATTTTGTTTAAAAGTTTTTTAATCATGGACTTTTTATGACCACCGGCCACAAGGGCTCTTTTTTAAAAACTGAAAATACACCTATTTCCGGTTGCATCTGAGATATGAATATGATGCCGATAGATTCAGTGTGTCATTATAGTATCATCCCCCACAAAAATCCGAAAATGATCATTTTAAACCATAAACTAGAAAAACGAAAATATCTCCTAAACTAAAACCGACTATAAGGGTAAAATTACCTCTTTTACTCTTTAATGTAAAGAACTTTTTGGTTTGGAAAAAGGATTGATTCAGTTTAAAAAAAGTTTAAAAAGCTCGGGATAAAACATGAGAAGTCGTTTTTTTTAAATAGACGAGTTCAAGCGATAAACTTTACTCTGTACATTCGATGGTTACCGACTAATTCTGGTTAGTCGAAAATAAAGTGCACGATGCAAATGGTTGAACACGTGATCGACCGGAGGATGATGTGGCCAGAAGAGATAACCCGATAAGCTGTTCGGTCGATAACCAAGGGGCTTGGCTCATGTGGTTTTCGCGTAGATACAATGGCTACTACTATTACATCCACTACAAACTCACCGCGTGGAGCGAAATTATCGAAAATGAAGCTGCCGATGCAGGAACAGCACTTTTATGATACCCCAAATATCCGAAGAAAGAAAAATCGACAAAGGATATAAATACCTCTATTTTATAATCCAGGGAGAAATAGATAGGAATTTCAAAAATATTCACGGGAATTATCCGAACTCGTTTCCGGGTTGACAGACCTAAAAGATAAAGGAGAAAAAAAACTAGGAATGCCGTCACTCTCTAATGCGATCGATCAATCCAAGTTTGTCGACGTCGCTCTCTTAATTGAATTCATGTTCCCGAGTGCCCGCTTCTTCTTCTTATTACAGAAAAGTGTATTTACTTTTTTCAAACATTTTCTGTGTTTTAAGAGTTATTTTTCACTTCATTAAAAAGGTTACTAGGACAATCTCTGTCTAAGAAATAGTAGACAATATTTTTTTGCAAATAACTTTGCCTTTCAATCGGAAATCTTGTCTTAAAGAATTAAATATTTCTTGTCACGAACCTCGACTATTTATATATTTAAATTTTTGGATTCTCCTTTGCTACTTGGAATATTGAAAGAATCGAGGTAACTGAACATTATGAGGGGAATAATTTGCAGGTGTAAAACACTTCGAACTTCCTATACGACGGCCTTTTATGAGAATGAAGTAAAATAGTACTGTTTTCCCTTATATGGTTTATTTTATGAGAAATTTCTATTAGAATACCTTGCTTTCGAAACTGATGAAGATGACCATAATGAAATTGTTGTTTCAACTTCTATTAGAACTTTATAGGACACTAAAAACACATATTTACAACAGCTTCTTGCAACGCTTTTTGCATAAATAATTCATAAAAAGAAATAAAATAGACTAAAACATAACCAGGGAGAGAATAATACTGCGATGTTAAAATTTTTAGTGGAGGGTAGTTTAGAAGGGAGAAACGATCTGGCAGACTGATCGAACTTCGTAGCGAGTAGAGTAGGTAGTTGCTTGGTCGGGCAAACTTCTTGATTGTAACTCTGGCTGCAGGCTTGTATGCACAAGTCAAGTACGAACATCTACTCTTACTGACGTGATTGAATGGTGATATTTCTAGGGCCGCAACAATTGTTCCATCGCATGCAACAACGAATTTATTATATTTAGCGATACCCCCTACCCCTTTCCATCCTTTGCCAATTGGGGTGTGAAGACATATTTCGGCTGGAAAATTAAATTCGTAAATGTTTTCCCAGAAAAGTGAATTTGAAACTTTAAAAATGGTCATACCCTAAAGTCTTTACTAACTATAGAGATGGGGTCTGGCCTAATTTGTTTAAAATTTCAGAAGTTTCATAATACAAAAGTCGATGCTTGTGTAAACTGAAAGTAAGATGTATAAATAATAGGCAATAGTAGAAAATAGCCGAAGGAATTTAAATATTAAGATGATAATGTACATTTGAATATTTAAGACAGAAAAATCATAGTCATGAAAAGGGAAATCGATGTGAAATTAATTCAGAAGTCATTATATGTATAAGGGAGAAGATTATAAATAAACCCTAAAGCAAAGAGTGCGTGATTTCTTTTCGTAGATGGGCATTATCGATTGTAGATTTCGTACGGTAAGAAGTAGGACTTAGTTTTCTTATAACCGAAGTGATAAATCGTATCCTTGACATCCCTTCCTACCTGCTACATGTGCATAATAGAAAAGCGATGGAGGGTGGTTTTCACGTGCGAGAATGTAGGATAACGAAAACAAAAGAAAAAATAGGGCTATTCACCGATTGCCAGAAAATGCTAATGAAATGGCTAAAACATTTTCATGGGTGTACAAGAATGTCTCCCAGGTTCCGAAATTACAATCTAGAGACTCGAAGTTCTAACAGGGGATCGTTGTGACTGGAAATAGAGATAATTAGGATTAAGATAAGAACGCCCTCTGCATATACTGAAAACTTGCGAAAGAGAGAAAATGAGGATATCATGAATTTTGTGTCAGATTTAAAAGAAAACGAATTAAATTCGAAGTCAATTTGTACTGCAAAAGGTGATTCGAAAGAAGCAAAACACTATTCGAACACCTGTGATTCGAGTTTAAGAGTCGAATAAAAACTTTTCACCAATTCGTTAGATAGAAGTCTTAAACGAATTTGCTCTTTTTCATTAGAAACTTTTAGAGTTAAACTTCCTTTCGCTTTAAATCTTCAAACTTAGAAATCAGAAGTTTGTTTTAAAGCCGATCTTGAAAATATTAAGTCACACATCTTCCCATTTATCTAATTATCAGAGAGGGAATGACCAAATGAAAAAGATGAAACTATTTGGTCACACCCTAATAACCCCTTTTCAATTTCTATTTTTTACTGGAATTTTCTATCAGAATCATCATTGACGTGCCTAAAGCAAAATATCCTCGATAAGACGGGCAAAAACAACTTGCCCTATTCAAGTATATAATAATTTATCATTGCAGGACCTTGAGACCGGAAACCCGAGTTTCGCGACATCGCTTGATACAATCGCCTGGCACACAGAACCTACGGGGTGGAGTATTTTAAATAAGAAATATCAGCCTTGTCCCATTGGGGTGAAAATATCGACTAGATGCTCGAGTTATTGAAGGTCGTTGTCTAAAAATAATTCCAGTAGGTTCTGTGCTCTGTACGGACTTTTGCTATGCTTGACTGAAGAATGGGAAAGGACCAAGTGGATCGGGTCGACGATTGATCCGACACGAAGAATTACTGGGCGCCGCGCTGTGTCGTGTCGTTTCGCTTATGAGGCGAAGGGGACGAGCGTAAACAAGCTTGTTTAAACAAGGCATCCAAGGCACCGCCGATTTTGAAGGCGCCCTATCGTTGCATGCAAATAAGCGACAGAGGACTGTAATCTATTATAACAGGCTGAGGTGGGTCTAGTCGCATAATCATATGGCGACGTATCGCTCCGCCGCGCCATTAATTATACTCCGCGGCACATTTATCAACCCTTCCAACACTATAGCTATCAAAACTTAGTATATATCTATATATATATATATATATATATATGCGCCTATGGCGTTCGCAAATGGCTTTGTCAGTGTCAACTTCTATGTTCTAATGCCACCGTGTCAAGTACTGAATGTTCTCTACAAGGAGCCTACTAGTAGACTCTCTACGGATCACGCTGATGTGAGAAATCCTTTGTGTTCGTGTTCATGACCAGCAAAATCAAACGGAATAGAGACAAAGTTCCAAATAATTCATAAATTATCTTATCACATCTTTTTCCCTTTTCCAATTACGAAGAGAAGTGTAACCAATTATTAACTGGAATTACATACGTTTTTTCACTTAAAACGCGAATCTGCAACTTAAAAATATTTAATCAGCCCCTTACATCTTTCTATGGGTAATGATAATGGAGGTGTAACCAAAAATATTTTTGCAAAATGTAATTCCTTACAGAAACACGGAACTAAAACTTGAAAAGTATTTGGTCACACCTCCTTCCCCTTTTAAATTAGGGGATGGGGAATCCGTTTCGTTTTTTCGGCAAAAAATATATTCTGTTGGAATTAGTGTGTAATATAGAAAGTGAAACGTCCCATCGTTTGGCAAAATATCTAAGAAATTTCAACTTTTATTTGAGGTAAAGTGCATTTATTAAATTTTCGATACATCTAAACTAAAAGCGAAAAATATAGAAGGCGTGTTCATGTTGAAGTAACAGCTTGCAGATTACATGAAAAATCGTAAATGTATCGACCTTCTATCTATATGAGTCTATAAGCGAAGCGAATCAAATTCAACCGAAAAACCTTAAACCTTTATCGACAATGTAAGACTTAGAATCGCGATACTTTTTTCTTTACGTGTTTCAGTTGCAAATGTGAAATTCTGAGAGGGAAGGTAAGGTAAAGGGACTAACCGAACGGGAATCAAGTATTGAAAGCTGATATTCTGCCCAAAGTTCAATCACCTTTCTTATCTTTATTTTTCATGTCTCGGGCATCTACTTCCCATAAATATAGCACACTGCCTCTAAAAATATTTCATCTTTTTTTACAGAGAAATATTTTCTTTAAAGGTATGCAGGTATACATGTACACATTTGTGAAGGTAAGTAAATATAAAGATGTCGACATCGGAGTTATTTAAATTTATTTTTTGCAACCTTTAAGTCATGTATTTTATTTTCCTCACTCAGTTCAACCCATGTTCCGATCTAATCCGAAGAAAGTTTTCAAACAGAATCAAGCCGATCGTATTTATTCAAATTGAACCAATTCATTTGGACTGCATTAAGTTCGGATTGATTTTGAATGGATCTCGGATTGATACGGATTGAGAAATTCCTTCGGATTAGGTCGGAATTGTAACCATTTTTTCTATGGCACATTTGAGATTAATTCTGATTAATTCGCATTTAATTAAGTTCGGATTAGATCGGTTAATAAATGACACTGGGATTTAAATGACGCCAACTTATAACAAGTTTTTAAATAAGACTAAACCGGAAGTGTCAGAGTGGGAAGCAAAGAGCAAGTTCATTCGGGTGACCTTGAGAACTTTCGATTGACAATCCCATGTGCATGTACTTGGCGTACACTTACTCTTAATGATATCCCTCTCTCTCACACACAAGTGTACAATGCTCGCAGAGATTATCGATATTACCGACCGTGGTCTAGTTTGCTAATGTATCGAGCACGGCAATGTCAAGGAAATTGTAGTGCTGCATAAGAAAGCGAAACCTACCCAAATGGAGTAAAAATAATGCTCTCTTTGCACATTTTCGTGTCGAAATTAGTCGTAGGGAATGAAGCGAATATTAAAATTTTTATGAGTCGACAACCCATTTCTAAGCAAATCGAAAAACAGCTGCGCTGGCTCAACGACATGCACTTATAAAAGAACTATCAACCCTCTAATTGGAATAAGTCTCATCAGCATATAATTACAAAATTACTATAATTAAAAAAAATGTGTTTTGTAAAACACAGAATCGATTGACCCAAAAAAATATTTGTTATCAGAGAATTCATCCATACAATAATTACGGCTCTTTTATAGGGTAATCGATCTATATATTATATTTAATACAGATATTAAAAAATAAAAAAGAGAAATTAAATAATAAATATATCAGTAGATATAATAAATATTCTATTTTTTTAATTCACGATGTGATTATATAGTAAAAGAATATTTTTAAAAGTTAATAATAGGTAGGGAATAATTTTATTTTGCCTGCACCGCAAATCTTGATATTAATATAATGCTACTATTTTTCTTTACGCCCTCAATTGTTGAGAGTGTCCCAGTTTTTCGAATCGCAAATCAGGTCACCTAGTCTTCGTTCGAACACTGTTCGAGCCTCTTGAAATTTTTTATTTTAGTCAGAATCAAAGGCTCGGGAATGATAAATGGATAACGGCATTTACCATATTTAATTTTTTTAACATATCTTATTCACAAACTGATGGATATAGCTCCTCCCTTGTAAAAAGTTATGTAAATATGACGAGTCATAGATAAAAAAGGTTGCCAGAGAAAATAGTCTTGATGACTTGGGGGTTATTGTAATAAAAAATGAAATTGAGAAAAGTGTATTAATAACTAAAACAACGCCTTATTTCATTTGTAAAAATAGAAAGCCTATTTTGGTAGAAAAATTATGATCTTGAAGATATTGATGTTTTCAAGTTAGCCGCCAGTAATTAACATTTAACCTACTATATAAGTGGTTGTTAAATACAACTTGTAGCTATTAATCAACGCTGTACTAATATAGCTCTTTAGGTAATGAATAAATTTAGCTGAAGTGGCAAAATTATGTAATGAATGTATTCCAAACTGTTGACACTAGAGAAACTTCTTCTCTCATATTTCACAGCAGCTTATTTAATGTTGCATTTGGTAATATGCTTATGAAAAATAAACAAAAGACTCTTCTTTAAACAGTACTTTTATACTTAAAAACAAGTTACCCAATCGAAATTTTGTTTCAAGATTATTGCGGGAAAATATTTTTTAAATTCCTTGAAAAAAAACATATCCATTTTCAAAAAATACCTTATTCAGGAGACAAAATTTCTCTAATTAAAAATCAAGATGCAAGGTTTTCTTCATAATCTCAAGCATAATTTACAAGAACATATCCAAAGGATGAATTACAATCAGTATAAAAAATCTCTTCTTTTTTTTATATATAACCCCTGATAACAGAAGAACTTTCCTCTCGGACTCTTTTCAAGCCAGATTTTTTCAAGAGAAGGGTTTGACAAAAAAAATAGTGTTATTTCAACACTGATTCCAGTGCTAAAATTACGTGCAGCCAATTCTACCTCCAAGAGTGTGATTTTAAGATTTCACCCTAGAAATTGGATGGTTTTCGTTATGTGTTACAATCGAAATAAAAATAGTTTCTATATGCAATGCTAAAATAAAATGTATATCTTATGGGAGGTATAAAGTAGTTCGAAAAATGTTTTAAACTAGGAAATATAATTCTACATATTTAAAGATTAAACATTAATTTTATTATTATTAGAAATAGAGAAAGAAGCATTTCTATGAATAACATCAGTTTATTATTTATCTTGCCGACCCCTCAATCACATTTATTTTCATGCATGTTTATTTATTCAACAACCTTCTCTCCATTTTCATCGTCCTCAGAATATACATATGTGTTAGATTTTCTATATTATGATTGATTATTTGCTATTATCATATACTCCCAATTTATTTCTATTCTTCGAAGCTTACATTAAAAATAATTACATGCAATTTTTTACAGAAGTCATTCCATAAAAACCATTAACAACAGAACCGAAAAAGATTCGATTACCTTTCAAAATTTTCGAAAAATAATATTATCTCATTCATATTTATTAGCATTATTTTTCGATTAGAAAATTCAGCAAAGCGTGCCTGTGAAAACCGGTATTATTTTAATATGAACTCAGTATGAAAATCCCTTCTATCAAAATGTACCACCTTGGGGAAATTCAAGGTCTGTTTACGAGTTACTATGGAAACTCAATGACGTGAGCATCTCGGGGTAAAAGTTTCCTCTTTTCGTATATATGTGAGTTTTGTTTATCAGCATGAGTTTCATATTAAAATCTCTTTATTTTCCTGATAAAGTATTTCCGTGTTCGAAAATAGCTTCTCTATTTTATAAGAATTGGGAATGCAGCGCCCTCACCCCCACCATCACTCCAGCCAACCCTCTAATAATATATATATATCCGGTTCGCCGAATTGACAGGGAAGTTGCCTACAAAAAGTTTAATTTTCTATAGAGCTTATTCGTATATTATTCGTAGATTAAGATAGAGATTAAACTTAAAATAAATGATAACTCAATTAAAAAACAAACAAATTCATTTCATTTGATTAAAGTCCAATTGTGAAAGCAAAAGCTTTATTATTTATCTCCCATTTGCCTAAATTATTTCTGTCGCCTTCTTTAAACCTTTTTTATACCCTCTTCATGTAAAAATTCACCTAATTAAAACTATAATTTCCGATTCAGTCTCAATCCTTCCATTGAAATTTTCTAAAACTAAATTAAAGCTAACAAGCATCATGAAGTCTGTACTTCTATTAAAAACCGCGGCTTGGAAAGCTTTAAGAGATGTGCTTAGGCTTCAGAAGAAAACATCAATACCAGTTCCATTCAAAATTGAAACCAGGACTTAAAGTCGCAGCTCAGAATAAAAAGGTCCAAGTCGCAAGAAAGCAAACATTTAATTATTTAAAAAAATGTCCATTCCTTATATACAGATAGAATCCTGCTATCTATATCACGTCTGACTATATCTTACAACAACATAACCTAAAGGGGGATGGCATCTCCACCCCCAATGACGTAACCCAAAATATGAAATGACTTTCTTTACTGCCAACGATCCTTAATCTCGAAAAGTACTTTTCTTTGGCCTGTTCTATTGCCACCACATTTTTTCTAAGCTAGGTTATTCTCTCTCGGCATGTACTGTTTCCAGCTGTAAGGCCAATGTGCCTTCCACTCACGCACCCTATAAGCTATATCTACCCTCATGACCACGTTGGTGCCGATGCGTGAACGGAGCAGCGGCTTCGCATCCTCGGGCATTAGCTAAACGAATTACGTCTAATCCCGGCAACACGCGACCTTTGACCTCGTGAAACTACGGTGCTGGTGCACCTGAGCGTGAGGCGGCTCGACGAAATCGATGAAACCTGCGGGAAGTAACCTTCGCGTGGCGTTGTGTATATAACAAGCCAGGGAAGAAAACAACCCCCGGCCTTTTTGAATCCTCAAATTTCCTCTTCGGCAACACTTACCCGTTCGAAAACCTACATATTAAATATATTTATCTCGTTATTTTTTTTCTTTTCACTCACCTGGTGATCAAACTGCGAGGAAACTCACGGCGTCGACGGCGACGGCGAACCGGTTACGCTGCGATTGACTTTTTTTATATTGTTTGATACTAATGTGTCTTCTCCTTTCTCTCTCACGTCTTTATTCTCGGCTGACCGCTGGTCCCTGGCTCTGCGACGGAGACAGAGGGACAGAAAGAGATAGAGAGAGAGAGAAAGAAGGAAGAGAAAAAGCGTGTGTGTTAGTGTTCGAGATTGAAGTCTCGTGGCAAACGATCGTGGACTGAGTGAACCCGAGTTCAGACTGAGCGAGAACGCTGGCGGTGTTTCCGAGGCGTCGGTGGCGCCGTGGGGGCGATCGATCCGCTTGCAGGGGTTTGGGGTTGCGGGGGGTTAGGAGTTACAGAGCTTGCAGGGAGTAGGGGCGCTCAAAAAGTCGGGGATGGAAGTTCTAGGGGTGGTTGAGCGGGAGGGAGTGGGACGCTCGGCTCAGCGGCACCACGACAGTCGGTTGAAGCGAGTCGCTTGGCGCCGATGAGGGCGGGGCGAATCAACCCCCCCAACCCCATAACCCCCTTTCATGGGATTTCTCTCTTACTCCTAGGCACCCCTATACTCAACTCTAGTTTCCATCCCCTACTCATCTAGTCGCTCTCTCTCTCTCTCTTTCTCCAAATCTAACCACCCCTCCAACTCTCTCACTCCCTGATTCCAATCTCGCTCTCTCTCTGACTTTAGTCTCTGTTTCTTCAAACTTAATCTCTCTTCCTTTTCTAAATCTAAATTCTTTCTCTAAAGTTAGTCTCTCTTTCTCTAAACTCTTACTCCTTTTTCTAATTTCTTGTTTTAATCGTCATTCTTTTAATATTATTATCTCTTGATTTATAATAATATCTCTTTATATATACTAATCCCTTTTTCCGAGCCGCTTGTCCAAACCCCTTATCTATTTTGTATTTTCAATCTCCTTTTTCAAACACTTTTTCTAAACTCCCTTTTTCAAGGATCTTTTTTAAAAAAAGCCCTAATTCCCATCCTCTATTCAACCTCCTTTTTCCAAATTGCATTGCTTTTTCTCACCCTTGTTTCAAATCAATTTTATAAACATATTTTTTCAACCACTTATCCCACCATCTTTATCATACTCTACTTTTGGACCCACTTTTTTCATTCATTTCATCCCTTTTTCCACCCTCTTATCAAATGCCTTTTCCTGAACCCCTTAGTCCCATCCACTTTCTTAAAATTCAATTTCAAAACAACCTTTTCCAAATCGCTCTTTAAATTATTTTTTTTCCATCACCCACTTTTCTAACTTCTTTAATCAAACTACTTTTCCAAATCGCTTTTCCAACCTACTTTTCAAATTCCTGGCAACAATATTGTGGTGGCGACAAAGTAAGGGGTGTAACCAAATATATCAAGGGATAAACTTCCGAAAAGGTGATATGCCCGATTTTCTTCGCACCTCGTATACTTATGTATTTTGACGCGCTGATTTCGAATATGATAGTGAAAATTGGCGCAAATCTGATTTTCATGGTGAAATCATCAAAAAACCATAAAAATT
>JAUESI010000008.1:4181844-4202923 GCA_032275145.1 Synergus laeviventris | reverse complement strand
TAATCAGCGCGTCAAAATACATAAGTATACGAAGTGCGAAGAAAATCGGACATATCACCTTTTCGGAAGTACACCCATATCAAGTTGCAGATTCTCTTTTCTGGTAACTAAATCCATCTGACAAAAAACATCTGGTCATATCCCCTCCCCTAATTGGAGAAAGCGTCGGGAGTATGACAAAATGTTTTCAACTTTAGGAATCGTATTTTTCTGCTAAAGAAATATTTAGTCACACCCCCTTTCCCAATTGGAAAGAGGTAAGGAATGTGACCAAGTATTTTCAACTTTCAGATTAATTTTTCTCACCAAAAATATCCTATCGGAATCGCTATTAAGCATTTGTCACTGGCTATTTTATTTTTCCTAAATCTCTTTTGTAAAAGCACCTTTTTAAAATACGTTATCCCATCCCCCTTTTGCAAACCATTGTTTCCAAGCTCTTTTTCCACTCCCTTTTCAGATTTTCAGTTCCTTCTTGACAAAATTCAGTCTTTTCCTCTTCTCGTCTTTCACAATCCCAGTTTCCACTCATTCTTCTAATCACAGCACATATTCCCTTCCCCCGTCAACCCTATACAATGCTCTCGTGAAGGTGCATTTCTTTCTACTCATCCTCATTTTAGGCAAACGAATCGCATGTCGCCCCCCCCCCACCGGGCTCTTACAATTACTGTCACTTTAACATACTGATTCCTGGGATAACAATTTCCTGGAGCTGTTCATACGGGACCATTAAGAAAAATGAAAAAATTTTATTTCAGAATTTAATTCTCAGCTACTTGTTTTTCATTTGAAATTGTATATACTAAATTCCCCAAATCTGTACCAATTTTTTTTTAATGTTGAATAACGTCAATATTGAATATTCTGCTAAAACTCTCGGTAGGTACTCTACGCTTCAGTAAAATTTTCCCATATTACAAAATTGGTAAACGTGTAAATGTCGATTTCACAGAATAGCAGCGTTTTTTTTAAATAATAAAAGCGAAAAAATTAGTGATGATGCAGGCTGGCTTTTAATTTTAAAACATTTTTTAAATTCTCTGTTTTTATAAACTTTTTTTGTCCTAGTTATAAATCAAATTTCCAAATTGAATTTCAATCTATACATATGTATTAATATACTCAATTAAAAAGAAAGATAATTGCCCGTTACGTTCCGCTGATAAAAGGTTTTCCTATTCACTATCAGCGTCGGCACTCTTAGCACATCCGGGCAAGCAGTTTATATATAAAAGGCAGATATTCCAAGAATATCACAGTATCATTTGCAAAAATGAAACCAATTTACGTTTTTCTTATTCTCGCAGTCAGCGGATTGGCGACTGCAAACTTTCTTTTTGAAAATAGTAAGTCGAAAATTATTGGAGAAGAATTTAATATTTCAAATTTATTCTCTCTCTCTCTCTCCCTTTTATAAAATTTTTCAATTTTTGAGTAATGGAAGAATTGTGAAATTATGAATATACTTTTAAAATCATTTTTAGGCCCTTCACTTCGTACATTTTTATTTTAAAGAATGATAAATATATTTCGTATTATTTTTACCATCAATATTTTGAATAATTTTAAGGGAACTTCTTTAACCACATTCCTCATTTCGCGCCACGATTGTTCAATGCAGAGAAACCAACCGGTAAAGAACAGTATTCTGTGGTAAGTAATAAGTTTAAAAAATCAAAATATCTTTAAGACTGAACATTTTCCTAGGATTAATAATAAAAATCTTAATTTTTCAATTTTAGGCTCTTGTAAGGGAAATCGAGTACAATTCAAACTGTACAGCAACTGTAATTAGTAAACATGTGCTCATTTCTGGAGCAAAATTCTTTACATTATAGTAAGTTAGCTTAAATAATGTTTTAAATAATTTAAAATGTTTTCATTTGTAGTGTACCAATAATATGATTTTTATAGCACATCTATGATTTGATCCCATTTGCACGCCTATGAGGTAGGGCTAAAGTTCTCCTTTTTTGTCTCTATATAGGAAGAAAGAGTACTTTTTACTGATCAGGTAATAAAAATTGAAGTAATATATAAATAAATCCAATATCTAAGGAGTAAAAAGTATAAACTTTTCCCCCAGTTCATAGGAATAAAAAAACAAATTAACTTATGAATCTATTGTAAAAAGTATAATGTGTATAATATAATATAGTATAATATAAAATATTGAAAACAAAGCTCAAGTCGAAAAAATTCCTCTTCTTCCTCTTGATGCATAATATACTATTACATAACTAATTTCCAGCAGAGGCAAAAGGCTGCAAGTCTACTTCCCTGCATCTAAGCAAATCTCGAATCCACTAACTTTGGATGTTCAAAAAGTCTATGTACATCCGAATTTCACAACTCGCGAAAAATATCATGATATCGCATTGATAGGGGTGAGTTTTCGAAATATGGTTTTGATCTCTTTACCAAAGTTCAAAGATCCTTCAAACGCTTAATTATTCTTCTATTTTTACAGCTGAAACCAGAAACAGACATATACTTCAATTTTATAAAGCCGATTCCCTTATTGACTAACAATCACTTTCTTCGCCAAGAATCCCAACTCATGAAAGTTCTGGGGTACGGAATTACTTATGTAAGTCCAAGAAAACTGTTTAAAAAAAATGTTTTCTTAATTTATTTTAAAAATAAAATACCCGGGTAGGAATTGTCCCAATACCATGCTTTTTACAGCGAATATTTTAAAAGTTTTGTTAGATTTTCTACATAGAGTCCTGATAAAAATGAGGCACAGTAGTTAGAACCCGACTTAGACCCTAATACAATTTTTACTCTGGTATGATTTCTTGGCTGTTTTTAATGTAAACTTTTCTATTTTTTCAATAGCATAAGAATTCCTTAACGAGCGGCATTCTAAAATCAAAAAATATCCACGTGGACACAGACATTGTGGATTTGACTGCGTCTATTTTAGTGTTTAGAGATGTCGATCTTTCTTATGGCGACGCTGGTGCTCCTTTAATTATGAATGGAAAATTAGTAGGAGTCGCAATTTACACAGACACACATAAAGAAGGTTTCCCTGGCATCTTTACAGGGATCGTGAATCACTACAAGTGGATAGAACGTACATTACTAAAAATAAATAATGATATAATACGATTTGGGTAAAATTGCATGGCATTTCAATTATGTATTGAGAACCCGGAAAATAAAACTTTTAATACATTTCTGCATTCACATTATATTCTTTACTTTATGATTCTTATGGTTAATTAGAATGTCTGCGACAGAAATGAACGAAACGAAGAATTTGCGGTTTAAAAATTTAAATGTATATGTCCAACTCTCGCGAGGAAAGGAACCTTAGAGGTCAAAAATCGATTTTCAGATTACTTTTTAATAAGATATGAAATGCTCTTTCCAATGGACGAAGCCAAAAAAATTCCAAAAAATGTACTCCTTTCACAATTGAGCGAGACAGCGAACGAAGAATAGCACATTTTTCGGGCATATCGTATTTCAAACGCTCGCCCTGAAAAATCTTGCCTTGCTCCCTAAGGTCCCTTTTCTCGCGACAGGTCACATATTTTCATCCCATTTTAAACTCTCCGTCATAATTTTACAAAATTCAATTTATTTTCCTTTAATTTGTTAAATGATAAATGATATGTCATGTATCTTCCCCGCTGATATGAAGATTTTTCTAATCATTATCAATACCGGTATAGAACATCCGGGCATGCAATATTTTATACGGAAGGCTGTATTATTCAGATCACATAATTGCTTCAGTATCGTTAAAAATGAAACTAATTTACATTTTGCTGTTTCTGATACTCAGCGGGTTTGCAAATGCAAAGTTTTACAATCATGGTAAGCGAAAACTAAAGGAGAAATATTTATTTATGTTACCCAATATTTGTGCACTTTCTTCGGATATAAAATTAGAATATATATTATATAGTTAAGTTTATCAGATTTTTGTTTAAACAGAAGATTACAGTCACTCATTTTCTAAGCGACTCTTAAATGCAGATGAAATAAATCATGAAGAAACATCTTACATGGTAGGTTAGAGAATTCAACATTTTTTATGCATAATAAATATTGTACTTTTTAAAATTAATCAAATGTGTTTGTTTATGTCTATTTATAAATTTTATAGGCTATAGTGAGAACAAGTGACTCTAAAGAATATTGCACAGCGACTCTCATTAGTAGCCGTTTACTAATTACAACAGCAACTTATTTTTATAGAAAGTAAGATATTTAAGGAAGGTATAAAAACAACTAGATTAATAAATTATATACAATACCACGCCTATACTTAAAAAACTTTATTTTTTATATATTTTATAGCAAAGTTTCAAAGACGGAAGTCGTTATGGGATTAAATGGTGTAGATATAATCGATTCCGTTCAAATTTACAAGATCATGAGAATTTACATACATGATAATTTTATATTAGGGGAGGAATATAATGATATTAGTCTGATTGAGGTAAACATTCACAATGCTTTTTTATAATTATCTATTTAACATCCTGAAATAAGTAAAGAGAACCTTCAACAATTTCTCTTATAAAATAAATATTTTAAAAATAATTTCTTCAGAGTTGTAAAATTGAAAAGAATTTAAGAGTAAAATTAATTTATGAAATATATCTTGTGTAAAAAGTAAGAAAAGACAGTTTTTTTATTTTCAGCTGACGACAGAAATAAAG
The DNA here is from genome assembly GCA_032275145.1 of Synergus laeviventris. Classification (NCBI taxonomy): domain Eukaryota; kingdom Metazoa; phylum Arthropoda; class Insecta; order Hymenoptera; family Cynipidae; genus Synergus; species Synergus laeviventris. The sequence goes on along the minus strand of JAUESI010000008.1, from coordinate 4,198,238 downwards.
AAAAGATCAGGGTTCAGGTCAATCCGTTTATTGCAGCCAAATGACTTTCTTAGACGAGGCTCTGTTTATTTTAAAGTTTTTGGTTACGCAATTAATAGTGTAAGGTTATATAATTTATATTACTTTTATTTCTATCCTACTCTTGTCACTTTTTAAATTGTTTCTTTTCCTTTTGTTACTAGTTAACAAATAAAACTGAAGAAAGATTATCCAATGGGATACTGAGAATTAAATCTTTGCTCGTAAATACCGAGATTGTGAAATTAGGAGCATCATTAATAATAATTAGAGACGTAGGACTAACTAATGGCGACTCTGGAGCTCCTTTAATTATGGATGGAAAATTAGTTGGAGTCGCAAAATACAACAATGGAAAGAGCAACGGGATGCCTAGTATTTTTACTGGAATCGTCAACCACTATGAATGGATAGGAAAAATTTTAGCTGATACCATATTATAAAACTAAACATATATTATCCTTGTGAAGTTTCACCCCCCACTATTAAAATTTCGAATTTTTTTTTAGAGTTCTGAGTCCCTCTTAAAGAGTAAACAAATCAATTTTTAAAGATGTGGGGCTAACTTCAGAAATAAAAGTTCTACAAAAACGAAATTTAGAAAAAGATTACAGTTTTTTTTGAAAATTGTAATATCATAGGAAATTTTTCTTCAAAAGTTTCAAGAGTTCAGTTCCTCCTCCAAAATGTTCTACCGAAGAGTCCTATACCATTTTTCGATTAACTCAAAATTCAAAAATCTACGGGACTTTAAACATACCGAAAAATTTCGATTTTCAAAATTTTGAGAGTTCCAGGAGTTCTGTTCTTGTGTAAATTTTGTAAAAAGTAATTTGTTTTGTCCTACAAATATTTATCAACATTTTGGAAAATTGATTTTTACGTATTTTAAGAGCCCGAAATTCTGATGTTTTGCGCAAAAATTATTTTTTTTAAATTGAGGGTTGGTTACCAATAATAGTGGTTGTTGTTTCAAATTTGGTTTTGTGGTATTTCAACTTTGAGCTACCTAGCACAATCTTATTGTTTTGAAAAAACAAAATTTTGGAAAATTCAAAATGGCAGTGTCAACTTACTCATCATCTTTCCGGTAGAACTTTTTAGGGGAGGAACTGAACTATGAACAGAACTCCTGAAACTTTCGAAGAAAAATTGCAAGAACTCTTTCAAGATGACAAAATGCCTCGAAGAAAAATTGGTTTTTGAAAAAGTGGGGGACAACTATTTTTTGCAAAATTTTTTTTTGGAAAAAAAAAACGCCTGAACTATTTTTTAAAATCATCAGGAACTCTAGAACTATGATAAATCTACTCAGAACTCCGAAAAAAGAATTCACTTTTAGCCCCCATTTTTAAAAATTGATTTATTTACCCTGTAATGGTCAGCACTATTCCCAAAACCTATCAGGAACTCTAGAACTATTGAAGAGGGACTCAGAACTCTAAACAAAATTTCAAAATTATAATAGTTGGGATGGAACTTCACAGGCATGTATATATTATAAAACTATTATAAAACTCTTTTTCATCAAAAATGTCTATGAAAAATTTCCGAGATAAATTATACATATATGATACTATTTTTTTCAATGTAATTAACCGAAAATTTATTTTAAAAAACTTTACCATCTTGATTTTATTAACTTTAACCTGTCTGGTGTTCCGTAACGATAAATGGTCTGGAGATTTTATATCTAAAAAATTTATCGTCATTAGGTATACAGGAGCTGTGTTTATCTTTGAAAAAGTGTAAAGATCTGTTATCAAATTTATTTTTATCATAGATCTCACGAACCGCAAGCTATTGGAGCTTTATTCTGTCGCGTGGCGGGAATTCAATTTATTTTACGTGGTACACGTGGTGCCAGCCAAAACTCGCGCCGGTGGCAAAGAAGTCCGTCGGGTCCAATGGAAATCGGATTTGTGTCAGCCGGTACCGTGTCGCCGGTTTCCGCCGCGGCCACAATAATTCAGGAACTCTGATATCCATTCGATCGAACTTTAACTATACTCCCTGCCCATTTTTTTTCTTCGGTCACAACAGAAACTTCTATATTCATTTTTTTCCTACGTTCTTCTTTCTATGTGTATTAAAAACTAGGTTGATGTACAATTTAAATTCCAAAGGAGAGTCGATCCCTTTCATAAAAATGTTTTATTAAAACATGAATTATGTTTCTAGGGTTGAATATAACGTATCTATAGGATTGAAAAAATCAGTAAAACTTTCAATTTCCAAAAACTTCTAGTCTTCATATTATAATACAGATTATATTTTCTAGTTTAAATAGTCGTTATCAATTGAGTTGCTTGTTAATATGCCAGAGAATTTAATTAAATGGAAAATTGCGGATTTTTGATATATGTAGCTCAATATCAAGTGAGATAGGAAATTTGAAGTTTGTCCATTATGCATGAAAGTACCTATTAGTATTCATTACCCGACAGTTAGGTCATATGTTTGCCACAGAACATTATTATACACCGTGGCATCTACACTGACACCAAAATTTCGTAATTTAATAATATTTTATCTAAGGCCATCTAAATCCTCTACAGTATTCAACGTATATTTCTATTTAAAATAAATAGAAACTAAATTTTCATTTTTCGCTCCATGCACTCGTGATAAATTTGGAAACCTCACAGGTTATTGAAATATCGTAAAATAAATTGAATATAAACGTTGAAAAGGACTTGAACGACTGTCAGATGCATAAAATAAAAGGGTTTAGACTTTTCATGTCAAGAACACTAAAACCATCCAAGAAAGTTTGTGGAAAAGCGGAAATTACCTAATTTCCCCTATGCCCTTTCTAGAGACTTCTGTAGTGAGTTTAGCGACGCAGAATTGACGGATTGAATATACTAGGACTCCGCGTAATCGAATCAATTACACCACAAAATCAATTGTCGTTTTTTATATAATTTTTACCTCCTTCCTTCGAATCCTGCCTTGTCTTTTGCAGAAAGACTCATCCCGAAGAACACTTGAGTTCCTTGAAAAATAATATGTAGGGAAACTCGTTTCCGTCTTCTCATTCCGACGCTGATGCGTACAGATAGGGTAGTAAGTTGTGGAAGATGACTAAGGCAAACATATATATCTACGTGCGCACCTAACTGAACATACCAACAATGAATGGCTCAAAAGACATACCTTCGGATGAAATGGTTTTAGAGATCACGCCGTCGCAAAGTTAGCGAAGTGGAGATTCGTGTTGCAGTCACTAGAAGAATTATGAATACCGTGATGGGCATACGATAGGAGACCGTAAGTCATATAGAATCTTCTCCAGAAATATTACGTATCTTAAAACTGCGTTCTACTATAAAAATGAAACATGGCATATAAAATAACTTATAATATAACTTTGCATATAAAATATTAGAAGATGTGTACAAACTAAGTAAATTGTATCTGAACAGAGGAACTGCAAAATTTAATTTTAAAAATTTTCTGACTATTCGCTGACTTGCATGAGGATATTAATTTTCATTTAAAAATATTGAAACCACTTTGAAATTTATTGAAAGAAATTTAAAGTGTTAGTTTTTAAAGGCTTTTTGAAGAAATTTGTAATTCACTATATGTAATATCATTGTCATGGACAACATACCGACAAGCCTTGTGAACTATGATTTGTGTTCAATTTCGTATGCAAAGCCGTTGCAGTCGTACGGAGAAATTGGACAACAATATTGCCATAGTTAGTGATGTAAAACCGATTACGAAAGTTTAATTGAGTTTACATAAAATCGTTAATTTCCAACAGAAGTTTCGTTTTTTACCTGCAAAAAACAGAACAAAATCCGAGTTATTTTTATCCTAAAACCGAATAAAAAAATAAAGCACTATTATAAAAGCGAAGATAAAACTTAACCGTTGCCAAATAAATTTAACAATTTTTTAAAAAAAGCAGCTTTCTGATATTTTTTAGTTTCAATTAGGGCTGAGAAAAAAATTTCAGAGGGCCTCTACCTTTTTTAATTACGCTCCTGCGTAATGTACGGTGTGGCCGATTAAATAAAGCTCTGATTTGTAATTATGGCAAATTCGCAGCTAAAATCAAACTTATTGAAAAAACGATTTATTAAATGAATATGATTAAATTTTTATTTGAGTTAATATCAATTCTAATTTACTGTTTACTTTAGAAGTGGATAAATCCACTAACTAAGTAGAATTAGGATGGAGATATTTTGGAGCTTATTATTTGCCTGAACTATACTTGTTTTGAGAAAATGTTATTGTACTCACGAATCCTTGAGCGACTATTTAGTGACCGGACTTACCTGAAAAAGAGAAATATTTGGGTATAATAAATAATACAAGTCATTGGTTGTTTTTGCAGAATATGATTTTGTAAGTGGTGGTCCCGGTGGTCCCAGTGGTCCCAGTTCCGCCATTTTACTAACCTTGGAATCGATGTCGTTTGAATCGATTCTCGTTCTAATTAAATTATTAGCTTGTCACCACAAAATGCACTTATCACTTCACTTTGATCACTTCTCCCAGGCCCAGCACTTCACTTTACTTTATGTTCACTTCGCTTCACTTAACTATCGCGATCGCGTAACATTTTTATTTCATATTTTACATGGGCTTTTCAGACCACTCCGATCGAGAGGGAAAACCAAATTAGAGTAACGGCTGAAAACTTGTAGCAATTTGCTTCTCGCTCATCCCCCACCACGAGTTGAACGGGCTCCACGAATAGAGAAAATGACTTTGACTGTCCAAATAGACAATAATAATAGATATTACGAGGAAACAATAAATTCAAGTACAGATTTCCAAGAATTATTACAACTCCTCCGGAAAATATAGTAAACGAATCAAAATTAGAAAATATTTTTAAGAGCAGAATTACTTAAATTTTGGAATGCTTGGTGAAAATAGATACAATATCTGATCCTAAATAACGCTATAAGTAGTAATTTTAACATGAAAATTAAGAAAGTATCAGAGTTAATTATCAAAGCTAAATTTAAAAAATAACTAACGAAGCGACTTGCGTGCTTGCGTTGCACGAAGAAAAGAATCGAGATATTCGAGAATTTTCGAGATGCTCACCCCACCCTTCTCTGTGCTTTTAGATGAACCGGAATCGGAAGTTATTGCAGAAGCACCAAAATTTGAATTATAGTTATTTTGAAACAGTATTTATTTTTAGAAAAGTCGTTTCATTTGCGTAAAACTTTTTAAATTTTATTAATTTCTGCTACCTATATTGTATTGCATATATTAAAAGTGTTTATCGCGTTTTATTTTCGCAATATAAAATAGACAAGAAGAGAAATGATAAATTGCTCAATTTTATAAGATAATTAACTGTATATAATTAACTGTATAATAATATAATAGTATAAAATTATAACGTATAGTTCTAATTTGATTAAAATATTTTCAATAATTTAATAATATCAATTTCAATGAACATGGGTTTGCTCTTATATATTGTAAAATAAATATACATATCGATAAAATAAAATGTATTGATAAAAAGACAAGATTTCTTCGGTAAATAGCTTGGAGCTACCAACATTTTCCATCTTCTACACAAGGCTTCATTTTTATAACTATTGTTGCGTAGCAACCTTGAATTTGTATTTAAATTTAATATCTATTATGGACAGATGTCATTTATTTATTTAGGATAAGTTATGATTTATACTCAGCTCAAATTAATCTTGTCATCGCACGTATTAGCAGTTTTTAGAAACCTAAGAGCTTTACCTTCAACTCAAATTCCTTTCAAAACGAATTCCAGATTCCATTTACAGATGGTCTGAAATAGTTAAAAATGTAGCAATTGCACCAATCTCAATTTGTTAATATACACCTTTCGTCCAGGTAGCATTTATTGCTCAAGCGGCCCTGACTCATCTCCCCAACTATGATTTCACTTTCCAAACATTCTACATCACGATTTGGGGTGTATCGAAATTTCTCCTACCTTCATCTTTTCCAGCCAATAAACAATTAGCATCCTCCCATCCCTTCTTAAAATTTTTTACTTCGCCGACTTAGTCTAAGTTAGTTGTAAGACTCAATTCCTACGAACAACATTCGTAGCACACTTTATCGCATGTTTTGCCTCGTCCACAAAACAACTATTATTTCACTTATATTAATTTAAAAGGTTTAAATGGCTCTTTTTATGTCTTTTTATATACTTACTATAGAAAAATTCTCATTCCACCGACTTCCGAATCTGGTTCTTCTTATACCAATCAAAAAGATGACATGCTTAGTCTCAACTATTTAATTTCTCAACTTCTAATTTCTTTAAATTATTTTGAATGCTTTGATCGCTTTTGAATTTGTTGAATTCAAATCTTATTCTTTTTGATCAACAGATAAATGTTACATTAAAAAAAAAATTATCGAAAAATGGCAGATTTTGGCGACTGAGGGACAGTTACCTTATCCATAAATGAAAATTGGTTCATCCTACATGAAGTTTAATGAGTAGATAATACTTGTGAAACTAGTTACTGTGTGTGTGTTTGTGTGTTTTCCTAAGATAGTTTATATCTTCTCCTCTTATTACAATCTTACAAGGAGGGAGTAATTGTTTCTGATGTCAATAGATAATGAGAATAGCTTTTCTGCTTTCGTGCTATCAATTTATATCAATTTCACGCTGTAATTCAATACGCCCTCATTACTGTACTAATTAATGACCCAAGTGATATCGGCTGCGATATGCATACGCTGCTTTCAAGAAGAAACTTCTTTAGCTCTTGAAAAATATATTTCTTATTTAAATAATGAATTAATAGCTGAAGTAAAGAGCTTTCACAAACGATTAGACAAGAAAAAAACAAACTTCGGTGAGTGAAAGGGAAAGAAAAATGATTCAGGTCCCTTCTAAATAAAATGTTAATGCCGCGTAAAAATCCATTTTTATATAGTTTGTATATTGATTATGGAAACGTTTCCCGCCTGAAATACGAGTGACGCCGGACGTGTCTTTTTTACAAGATTAGATTAAATCTTCTGATCTTTCTTGCACCCTTCTCTGGTTTCCAGTAAATAATCTCAAGCGGCAATGTCGCGAATATGTTGTATGTTGATCCTAGTGGATGAGGTAGGAAAGGTATTGTCTTGAGTAGGGTAAGCTATAATTCAGATCAGTGTCAAAAAAATGGACGGCCTTGAAGTGAGAACAGAGAAAGTAAAAAGAAATAGAACATGTGAAAGAGAAATGCTTCGGTTTCTATTCTCTATTTGAAACATTCTCTTGTTCGACGGGTGCAAACACTTCCACTTTTATTTTTCCAACTTCTTTCCATGTGTTTACTTACTGTATAGTCTAGAGTACTATATAGTGATACATATTCAGTGAATAAAGTCCTGTTTGATCAGACAGCAAATCAAACCCGGAAAACCAAAGCCGCTGCATTCGGGCCAACAGTAAAAGGAAAAATGTTGCAGTCAAAGGAATGAAGTTGCTTAACAATTTAATGAATTTAATGAGTATCCGATACATAATTTATCCGGTGAATTGCATTACATCTTCATTGCTTCCTTCGCAAGCAGATAGATATCGCAGCGAGAGATTGGCAAGGATTGCAAATTACCAAGGCCGTTATAACTGTTTATTTGTTCGGTTATTCGAGATCTTCTTTAAGATGATTCCACATGAGCGAAAATTCGATTTAAATCACTTTTTCACTGTCAGAAGCGTGAACTGGTTGCATTTTAAACCCAGTTTCTAGAATTCACTTTGTAGAAATTGAATCATATTTTAAGAATGAATTTCGGAAAATAATTTTTAAAATGAGTTTACTTAATGATGGAATTCGAGAAAGTTTAATCTTGATTGTTTCAAAAATTGTTTATTCCAAGTCTCAATTTCAAGGAAAAATGCATCATCCTAATAGTGATCAGAATTATGAGATTTTAAATCTCAAGTCACATTGGATGTTGCAACCTTCGTGGTGTCCAGATAACTATCACTGTATAGTATAGAGAAGGACAGTGACTCATAGACGAGGAATCAGTTATCTTAAGCACTTTAGCTTGGTATCTTGACCGACGCGAATGGCAATAATACCTCGCGTGACTTTCACTGTCGTTTCTTTGTCCATTCGAGAGTAAAAGTGCCTTCCTGTGGCATCTTAAGGTCAACCAACCTCGCAAAATGGAAAAGATGATCAGAGTATTCAGTGTAGTAATCGAGTGCGCCATTGCTGGAAAACAAAATATCTTCTTATTTTCTCGAAGATAACTGAAATTTGACAAATATCTACAAAAGGAAATGAAACTCAAACTTTCTTGTCAATAAATGCTTTAAACTGTAAACATGTTTACTATAAATATGATGCACTCTGGGTTGAAGTTGCAGACGTCTAGTCTGACGAATTTAAAAATTCTTCAAATTTATTTCTTCTTACACTTATTGCTTTTCGAAACCATTTATTTTTATTTACTTATGTACTAGCAAAGATTTACCCAGCGTACCGAGAATTTAAAGAGGAATCTCAAAATATTTCATGGAATTTCATTTGATTTTGCTTCCTCATAGAGGAACCTTTGTAGTGGTGACAAAATCCAGTTTCTAATCCGGACGTGTGTGTATGTATGCAATTCGTTCAATAATAAGAAATTTAGGGTCAATTGCAATTTTCAAAAATTAATTTTTCGACTAATATAAGTTCTAAAATAATAAAAATGTATAGCTGATGTAAGAAAAATGAAGATTCTATAAGGAAGCATATTAAGTAAATAATATGTTATTATGTTTTAATATTATATTTACATATAATATTATATATAATTATATATTAATAATAAAATATAATTATATTATATATAATTATGTTTGCTTCCAGGAAGCAAAGTGGTCATTGAATGACCATGAAAGTTGAAACAACTTCACAGCTAGTTAAGGAATTTTAAGGGATTTTAAGAGATTTTAAGCCACTTCAGAGGTCTTTTAAAAGAGTTCAAAACATTTTTATGATTTTCAAGAGTTTCTACAAGATTTCAAGTGTTTTACAAAAGAGTTTGAAAGAGTTTTAGGTGAGTTTAAAGAAATTAAGGGATTTTAAGCGATTTCAAGTGATGGCAAGTGATTGTAAGGAATTTCATTGCATTTCAAAGAATTCAAGAGATTTTAAGGATTTTCAAAAGATTTGAAAACCTTATAAGTGATTTCAAGAAATTTCAATTGGAATGCAGTTTTAGACGTCTACTACGACGGTTTTTTTTTCATCAAAGATTTCTTATCAACATCTAAAAATATTGTTTGCAAAAACATTTCCTATGCTTTTTTTCGCAAAAAAAAAAAGATTATTGGAAATAAAACAATTTTTTTAGTGAGAATATTTGAAAAAAAAATCGCCTATTAGACGGCGTATTAGACGAAATCCCTTAAAATCCCTTGAAATTATTTGAAATTCTTTAAAATGTTTTAAATCTTAAGTAAATTACTTAAAATCGTTAAAAATATTTCAAAATCTCGATAAATATCTTGAAATCTCATTTAAACTAATTCAAATTCGTTAAAAGCTTTTAATAATTCTTGACAACTCTTTTAAAAATCTCTAAAATCACTTAAAATGTTTAATGTTTTGCAATCCTTTAAAGTTTCTTTAAAATACCTTTGAGTTGTATGAAATTCTAAGAGTAAAATCCCGGACAATTAATGTCCTGTAAATTTCTGCTAGTAAGTACCTAAATAAAAATGTTATAGGTTTTGGGATCTTTAGAAACTTCTTATTTTACATGTTTATTCCAACGAATATAAAAATAATGTACGTTTGAAACTTCACCGTAATTAAATATTAGTTAATTTTCGAGTGATTTTATAAAAATAACGCGCCGTTTAATTTTTCATCAAGTGATTGCAATATTTAGAGTGACTGTCAATTTTCAGAGCAACTACTTAAATATTGCTTAGTATTTATCCTCGAACGTCAAAAATATAATTAATAAATATAGTAAACAAGCGGCGAATTAGGTCTATATCCATTTATTTACGTTTGTTGAAAATTTCGCATGATTAATGCATCAACCGGTGATTCCTCGATTGGTCACACGGTATGCGATCTCATCAGTTGTAACATACGTATCGCATCCCGCTGTGAATTGCGTCGGGTAAAATTGCAGTGTAATTGCACTGACAACATTGCTTTGAATTCTAAAGTACTCGTCAACGAAGCATGAAAAGAAATTCTTTATCTCAATTCTATAGTGATATTGTAAAATACATGCGAGGACATTCCACCCGTCTATAGAAAAATAAATAAATCTGTAATTAACTATTAACTACCGATGATTAAACTGCGAATCCTAATTACATTTTATTACACATTATTAACATTCAACAAAAATGTCTAACGTAAATATGAGAATACAAGACGAAGTTTAATTATCTCATATTCTATAAGTGCTCTAATTAATATTCTTAACATAATCCACCAAATTGTGAAAGTTCTTCTCGTTGCAAGACTGTCAAAGGATTCCTCATTTATTTCGCGCATGCGATTATGTAAACATGAAAAAAGTTCGCGACATCTGATCCACTCAAAATTCTTTGCCCGAACTTTTCAAAAGATTGCTAATCTTGTCTACAGATTAAATCATATCATAATTTTTCCATCCAACTTTGTATATTTAAATATTCATTTCATATTGTCATTAATATATTCCGAGTGTTATGGTATAATAGAATCATTTTTAAAAATCATTTTTAAAATCATGCTAATAATGCTCTTTTACTCACTTTCTCTTCAAGGCAACCGCTTCCGTATATCTTTATCTCTTCTCTTAATAGTTTCTTGATTACATAATTTTATTTTAACACTTCGTTGAGCTTACAAGTCTTTTGTTTATTTATAGGAAGTGTCTACGCCTATAAATATATACGTGTGTGTGTGTGTAAGTTTAAAATGGTATGACAATATCGAGCAATTGGCAGCATACAAATTACAGGAATTTACTAGAGCATAAATGGTGCCGCGATAATTCATTTGATGGGGTTTTCATGTTCCCACAATGTTAAACTCGAAGATCTAAGCGAAGGTAAGCGAGTCTGATAGTTCTGTTGAATAATAATAAACGATCATAGCTTCAAGGACTCGATGGTTTTCTGGCCTCTGTTTCTGCAGATAATTATTATAATCTTCTTTCATATAATTTTTACTTCCCAGACTCTTTATGCCAAAATTACTTTCTCCTCGTTCGACCAAAAAACTGGCACTTCAAGTCGCTCGTTACGAAATGCATCGATGAGCAGAAAAATATTAACTCAACAAATCCTCCTAAAAACATATGCTCAAATCTCTCGATGAAATTGCAAAAAATGATTTGGAACGAAATCAGATGATAGATAGCTTTTAAAATATTTTAATTAACAACTTTAAACTAGAACAGGAAGTATATCGAAACTCATTTCTTTCAAGGGAACTTCCTCTCTCGTACTCGTTGATCTTGGCCTTAGTAGATCGCGCTTGATCATCCAAGGTCCTCGAATCAGTGAACCGATCGATCTCGATTTCGATCTGTCTGACCGATGTGATTTAGGTCTTTGGGAGAAAGGGACAAAACCATTATCTCCAGCTTGGACTATTTCTTCAGCTAACTCTTGATTATAGGAAACTCGACAACATTTTCTAATGTAGAAAAAGATCCCGATCACTAAGATCTAAAAAGCCTCATTGAATAAACAACACGACAAATAAGGAAGGCCATCGACCCGAACGACAAATGCGTCTCTGCCATGCTTTAAGGGAAAGTGAGAAAATAATCACCCAAATTACACCATAAATATATGGTACATTTTCTTTTAATGTTTGTAATGACCAAACATTTAATACAAATTCAGATTTACATGCAACAAGCTGAAAATATTTTGCATTGTTAATTGCAGTGGAGTTTAATCCAGAACGTGTAATTGTCGAATGTAATCTAAAGTTTCAAAACTTGAGTATTTATCTCAATTTTGACTTCATTTTGAGAAAAATGCTTAATATATTTAAGTGGCAATATCCGCAATTAAAACTGTATGTATAATTAATATGAAAAGGACCAGTTTAGCTGACGTTATACCACAGTATTGCAAAAACGAAGCTACCTTATGTAACAGACAATTCTTGCGGCAATATTCGTAATGCGATAAACATGAGAACGAGAGATTGCGGGTGCTTTTGATGCGCCTCTGACAAGAGATTCCGAATGCTATAAAATTACCAGAAACCAATCTACCCACGCCCTAGAAAATTAATAAATTCTTCTTTTTCATTGTTGTTGTTTGCATGATATTTATCACACAAGTCATTTCAGGGTATATACCATATACATATTCTGTCCACAATTTAAACACATTTACAGTTATTATTAACTCGAAAAGAAAATCTTCGCATCATATATCTTATGAACAATCACTGAACATTCACGATTTATTCCAAGCTAAAGTTTCTTATTTGCTATTCGACTGGTATTTATCTTGAAGATCTTTTCGTGTTCCCTTTTCTGATAAACCCCCATCAATCTTTTCATCGTGTAAGAACTCCACGATCTGTGAATGTGTCACGTCATCTTGTAGCGCTAATGTTTCTACTTGTTTTACTCTTCAATTATTTCCTTCAGCGACTCCGCCATTGTTCTTGCAGTACCTAATCTTTCTCAAGGCGCGATTAAAAAATTGATTAAAGTTTTTAAAAATCTCCGAAGGGTACGTCCATTTCAATTATTCTCACTCGAAACAAACTTAATTTGCCCATGCATATAAATCTTTACAATGAAATATTATTATGCATAATGAAGCAGGAAATATTCGCTACTCATTTTGAGTAGGTACAGACTGTCGAAATTACCCAAGGTTGGTAAATTAAAGAAAAGTATCCCTTATCTCATAATCTAGATGGTGTAATGCCGCTTGTGTTTAGAGTAAAGAATATCGCTACATGGAGATCTATCGATCCAAGGGGCCGCTGATATTTAATACTTTCACTTGAACTCCTTGACCTGCGCACAATATTGCACTCGTGTGAGTACCACATGTGTCAATGATATCACATGCGCATTCGCACTATACTTGAATTTTAACCCATACATGTGTATGCTTTCATCTCGAACTCTTCGAACTGTTGCCACGAGGGGCCTTAAAAATAGCGCAATCAGTCAAATTATACATTGTAATTAACACCATTGTGGTTTGACATTGTCATTATAATTCAGTGCGTGAAATATCGATTACAAGATTCGATGTGGACATAGATTTATTTCGTCGAGAGTCTTTGAAATTAAAAAATCGAACTTTATTTCCTGCTATATCAAACTTTCGTCTGGACGCCAATCTTTCAAAATAAAAACTTACGGTATCTCGGGTTTGCACTCCTTTTTCTGAAACCTGGGCGCCATTAATTTATTCCGTGGATTTTTAAAAATTTTTTAAAACTCTTTTCGGACTTTTTAAACTTGATTAATTTTCTTATATTTATAGAGATTTTAAGTGATTTCAAAATATTTTGAACGATTTCAAGCATTTCGAATGAATTGAAGAGATTTAAAAACGGTTTAAGTGATAATTATGTTATTTGAAAAAATTTCATGAGATTTGAAGAATCACTTATCTCTTCAAATTCGTTGAAATTCCTGAATATCCTAAGTTTTTAATTACATATTTCTTTTTTATGAAATGTATTTAAATCCCTTGAACACTTTCGAATCATTCTAAATGTCTTAAAGTCGTTTAAAATATATTGAAATCTGTTTTAAAGTCTTTTTGAATCTGTTAAAACTTCTTGAAATGTCTTAAAAGCACTCAATAAATCTTTAAATCCTCTAGAATTATTCTGAATTTCTTGAAATCGTTTAAATTTATTCAAAGTCGATTGCAAAATTCATTAAAATCACTTGAGATTTCTTGAAAGCTATTCAAATTCCTTGAAATTCGTGAAAATCAGTGAAAATGTCTTGAAATCTTGTAAGATCTATAGAAATATTTAGAAGATCCTTTTCATCACTTTTCCAGGTCTTGTCAAATTCCCTTAAAATCCCTTAAATCCTTTAATCTTTTTTACTCCTTAAAAAAATTCGACACATTCACACAATTCGCGCAATTTCTAAAAAAACTAATCAGGTTTTTCTACAACAATCTGTTCAATATTTCCGAAAAACATGGTAACATCACTTTTTCTAGATACTCTCTAAAATTGAATCAGATTTCATTTAGTGAAAATCCACTGATAACTAGTGTAAAGTCACTGAAATTTTCAGTAATCATCACTAAACTACTGAAAATGTCACTGATTTCTAGTAGATTTTTCACTGATAAAAGCTCAAGAAATTTTCCGATCTGAGAGCATTGTACAGACACGAAATCACACTTTTCTTGATAAAAATGGAAGATACTTAATGTAAGCTTAAAATAATGTGACGGCCCGTATCTTATAATGCGCGATATTAAATTCGAATTTGAAATAGTAATAATGGCACCCTTTCCACGTTCTATCTGTGTCGTAAGAACGGGATTATGATGCCTGTAACGCGAGACTGTTGTTAGTCATGGCACGCTAATGTTATTACGTTTTTGCTGATTATGTATTCATGAGTTTCGCGACACATAATGCGAGAGTACTCGCACTGTCTGGACGGGAAGGTGACTTTCGCCCGGATATGCAGAAGCGATGCTGGAGTTACCAGCAATATAGTTGCAGGTCAAAGTCTTTGCATATGTATATATACCTTCATCCCGAGCCATAAACTCACTTCTGTTATATTTTCCCAAATCCTCCTTTACTTGAGTCTAAGCACATAAACTACCTCCTTCATTCATAAAATGTTAACATGATAAAAGATTGGCTGAAAAGTTCGTAGGCTGACACATTATAATGGCGTTACTAAAATTAAATCCGTATGATTTTCGGACAATTGGTTCGTGAGTTATAAATAGCATCAATGAAGCATTGCTTCTTGGTGAAACAAAATACTGTTGAAGCCAAGACTTGACTTGATAAACATTATTCGAGAAATCAAAAAATAGCTGATACTCTAAAGATATCAAAGGAACGTGTTGGACATATTGTGCATGAATATTTGGACATGCGAAAGCTGTGTGCAAAGTGGGCGAGCTCACAATAGATCAAAAGCAACAACGCGTTGATGATTCGGAACAATGTTTTGCGATATTCAACCGTAATAAAGACAAATTTTTCAGACGATATGTGACAATGGATGAAACATGGCTCGTGGAAAGACGCAACATTGGGCTGGCAGGGTTATGACATCAGTATTCTAGGATGCGCATGGTATAATATTCATCGATTACCTTGAAAAGGGCTAGACCATCAACAACGAGTATTACATAACTTTATTGAAGCGTTTGAAGGATGAAATCAAGATAATGCATCAATGAAAACGATATGGCAGAATTGCATGCATTAGGCTACGAATTGCTTCCCCATCTACCGTATTCTCCAGATCTGGCCCCGAGTGACTTTTTCCTGGTTACAGACCACAAAAGAATGCTCGCTGGAAAAAAATTCAACACTAATGAAGAGATAATCGCCGCAACTAAGGCCTATTTTGAGGCCAAAAAGAAATCGTACTATAAAAATGGTTTCGGGAAATTGTATGACCGCTATATTGAATAATAAAATTGGATTTTCCCAAAAAAATGTGTTTTAATATGTTAGCCTATGAACTTTTTAGCTGAACTGTTACAACTTTCGCTTGCTCGATGCGCATCGATCTAAAGTCAAAACTAAACTTTCCATCGGCGCCTTGCATATCAAAGAAACGATCAATCATTTCTCACTTCTCAAGAATGAATCGCGTTTTCTCGAGTCACGTGACTTGAGAAGATACTTAAGAAGATACGACAGTGAAGATATTCAAGATCTCGTACGCATGTCATGAAGAAGAGACAAGATGAAGCCGGCCGTTGCGTGAGTAGTAATTGTTTATAATTCGCGTGCGATGCGGCTAAGTTGCTATCTTGCGAGGAAGGCGGTTTCTAGGTTGGACACCTCTTGGTTTCTGTTGGGAGAGAAAAAATACGGCCTGTATAACAGCTGAGCCATGACAGAATAGAGAGCACACCCGTCAGCATTAAGCTGATCGTTGCGTTGTTGCATTGTACCAACTACGGATGTATTGGGTACATTGTACTACAGCAGCAATCAATGACAGCGCGAGGATACAGAAAACATGCGAAAAAGAGAAAAAAAAAACAGCATGAACATGAATGGTACAGGAACATGGGAATGGAAATGAGGATAAAAAGGCAGGAAAACGAGAATGATCATTCCACAAGGCAGACAGTTAAGTCAACTCTATATATATATATGGGACATTCTTTTACAAATCGTACAGATTTGGACGAAATCTGACCGACCCATTTTTGATTGAGCTAATAA
>JAUESI010000008.1:4148625-4172701 GCA_032275145.1 Synergus laeviventris | reverse complement strand
TGGTGATCAGTTTAAATTCTTATTAATACAATCATATCTGGCTTGCTAATTTCAATTGTGTTTTAAAGTCCTAAAAGTATATAACATTAAATTAATAATATTCTGGTTAATATAGAACAGTACACTTTGATAAAAAAAACCTCAGTATTTTAAGAGCAGAAATGTAATACGTAAAGAAGCACAATTTGGTTTACAGTTTCAGAATCAGTTTTATTTTTTCTCAAGAGCAGTCGACGTTGAAAAAGTTTCACGTATCCTGGAAAATTAAATTCTATATTCTCGATTTCCTGTAGCTTTCCAATTCGGCATTTTTCTCATTTATACAAAATAATAAAGCTGCTCTGTGCATGTAAACAGATTTTATCGAAATTGAACTCCATGATGATAATAACGGGATATTAACATTTGATGTTAACATTTAAGGCTAATATATTTTCCACACCCAATAGGCAAGTGGAAATTATGTAAATCGAATTGTTTTTGAAATAATACCATTTTCTAGGGTTTATTTTGAGATTATATAAAGACTTAACTCGAATTTCTCTTGATCAGAAGAATCGAATGTATATATTAAAACTTGAAAATTTGCTCGTGAATCGCCTTAGGTTAATTTATTTTTCGCAACAGTGAAAGTGGTTCACGGTATTACGAAATTACTGTGCGAAGATTATTCTCTCATGAGAATTCTTCTTTTATGAATCATTAGTCTAGCGAGAGAAATATATCTTTATAATATAAAAAAATGTAGTCTTTTCTTACAACTCGTTTTGTCATTTATGAGAGTCGCAAGCGTAATCTCTCTGAATTATGATAGTAAAAAACAGGTGATGGATAAAATGGTGATATAGATAAGTTATATTCGAACAACATACTTTGTTTAAGGCGTTTGATCCAATTTCACATAAAAATTCTCCCAGGACTAATCATTCCTTCTTTATTTATTTCGAGCGAGCTTTATGTGCACTTGGACGGCGAAACTGGACGTATACTACATTATATAGACCATTAGACCTATCCATTGCAGGATGCATCCTATTTCCATCAGATTTGAGAGCATTTTACGGAAACAGTAAGAGACTCAAGAACCACAGTAACGAACCAATCAAGCTTGACGTATGCCTAATGGCCTGATGTATGTACAGTCTACAATTGTACACTCTGAATGGTTGATCTATCTGTGTCTCCCTTTAATGAATTCGTTCACAGTAATACATACACAGATGCTGTCATACTTTTACACAAGGCAAAAACAAGAAGAAACATACGTATAATATTGGATACATTATTGATTGAGGGCCAAAGAGACAATTGACGAGATCCTTCTGAATGACCCAGACCTAATGAGGAATGTCTTACATTCCTGTGTCCTAGCTGCTACACGTTCTGCCCTACATGCCACATCAGATCAGCCGGCAGGGGTGAAGCATTCAAGGAACCTAGTTTTGCATGCCGGCTTGCAGGATGTACACGCGGATTGATGTCCATCGTGGAAATGGAATATCTACCGTTAACCGCCATACAAGGCCACTTTGAGACAGAACCAAGTCGATTATCGATACCACGGACCAATTTATTCTAACCAGGAGAGCACCCACCGCCACAGATCCACATCCATTAATACCGGTTTAATTAGTTTTATAGATTTCAATATTGAAAATAAATAGAGAGAGAGAGACTTGTTATTTGTAATATGCATAGCAGAGCTATTATCTCTGGTACATATAGAAGAGCAGGAATGCAACTACACCATATCTACTACACTCGTATCTTCATCCTTTTTTTGGTTATCATCCTTAACTACCGATCCAGACTTTGATCGACCGATAAACTATACTTTAATTAGGACTTTTTATTATTCGCATTTATCGTGTGATGCTCTGCCCAGGATCAACCTAGATATTCATAAAAACTTGCCAATTATCTCAATCATAAATCATAACGCGTCAAGGAAATCCTGTTTAGTGCTTCTTTCAGTTATTAATGTCTTCTAATATTATTTTGGGAAGGCCAATTTAATTTGATTTATTTTCCTTTCAGAGGTTTGCAACGCCGCCTACTATGGAAAACTGATAGGAAAATTATCGGAACTCAATCATGGCGTCAGTGGCGAAGTCTATGCAGTTGATGGAAGGACTCTCTTCATCAAAGATTTCACGTACGATGGAGAAGGCCCAGGTATATTTTGCTTTATTATAATTTCCTGTCGAAAACATGAATTCTCCTATCACGAATCTATTTTACCTAGAAGTCGATGACAAATAGTCTAAGAAAGGAAAGATCATAGAAACGAGAGACAGGAATTTTCAACTTTCCCTGCCCTGGCAGATTGAATCTTTATAATAATTTGTTTACTTCTAAGTAATTATCTACAATTTGATAAAATTTTCAGCTGCCTTTTTCTATGCGGGAAACTCCAAGGGTCCCGGGACTAATGGATTTAGAGTTCGGGACGAACGAGGAACGTAAGTACTTGTGATAATATTAACGTATGTATACAAACCTAATAATGCATAAGTAGCTCGTAGTTATTGACTCTCCCAACATAATATTATCATCTTCTAACTTAAATAATAATGTCAGACTCGCGTTAGGTTGAGGAAATAATATATTTTGAAAATATACATAAAACAGCTTCAGCTATGCAAACATTTTTCTCGATAAGAAACCAGACTATATTTGTATAACATTATTATTATGAAACTATTAATAGAAGAGGAGTGTAACAAATCAAGGCAGAGTGATTATTACGTAGGATAAAATTTCTTAATTATTAAACATCATGTTTAATCTTGGAATAATATCTGCAACGATCACATAAGGAAGGAAAGCCTAGCACACAATGAGTCCTTAGCAGTAATTAATTAACTTGACACGTAGTCTGGTTTCACCTGACGACGAGAGCGACGAATGAAACATTGTACAAATAAAACGCGAGAATTCTCAAGTGCTCTCTTTGTTAGTAATGTTAATTGTGTTAACAGGACTAACGTTCTAAAGCGCTACAGAAAGAAGGACATCACTTTAACGCTTCCGGAAGGAAAGACCTTGAACAACATCAAGTGGTTTTGCGTATGGTGCGACGAATTCTCTGTAAGTATTTGGATCTGTTCTCACCCTTTTCCTTTTTCTTCTCTTTCCTTTTTTATTTTTCTCTATTCCTCTCTATTTTCCTCTCACAACTCGTGCCAACGTGACCTTTTTGCTCGTTCTCGTGAATGCTTGAAAGGCCGATACCATTACAGCACAATACAACTTTCGCGCACTCATTCCTATGAACATAGTTACACGCTGGCGCCCGTAATTATTTCTCTAGAGGTCATAAAATTGATATTAATGATCTTCGTGCGGAGCAATGCGCTCGATTTTGCTAAGACCGTTTTGCTACTTTTCATGCAAATTATAATTTACCTTGACCTTGAGACAAGTCTTGATCTTGATGTTTCATTCATGCGAAATTACCGTTTGTAAATTGTGAATTTTATTTTATTTTCGTGTTATTTCTTGTGCTTAGTCATCCTTTACGCTTTTCCATTAACTTGGAAGTTTTCACAAAACTAAATAAATATGTAATTTGATCTCAAAATATTCAGGTCGTTTCATTAATCAGACAATTGCTTACCGAAAACTACGAATTTTAATTTAATTGACTTTGAATTGCAAAAAAATATTTAAAAGTGATGTATATAAATTATCAGAAACCTATAATGACTAGCCTTCTAAACTATCTAAAAATATGCATTTTTAACTTCAGGTAAACTTCGGTGACGTCAAAATTCCACGTAGTTTTGACTACCCAAAGCCTCAAAAACTGACAGCCCTGAAAGGAATCCATGGAGTCGGTTCAGAGCCAGTAGTCATTGTTGATGCTCAGACGCTTTTGATTCCTAGTTTTAGTTACGATGGAGAAGCTCCAGGTTTGTTTCTTTTTCAAATAATGCAAAAAGGGATAGGAAAGTCCTTATATTCAAAGACTTTTTCAACAATATTTCACTTTTTAATTTTTCTTTTACTTTTTTGCAGATGCAAAATTTTGGGTAGGTGAAGGACCAAACCCCTCGCCTCAAGGAATTCGAATTCCCAATGAAAATGGAGATGTGGTTCCTCTTCGTGCGTATAATCGTAAAACGATTGTACTGACCTTACCCAGCGATTTAACCGTTTACCAACTCGGCCACTTTGGAGTCTGGTGTGAGGCTTTTGCAGTAGACTTTGGCCACGTGAAAATTCCTTCGGGTCTCAACGTGCCCCCGTCTCTTAAAATGCTAGGAGTCTCTCCTCAGGTAAGCTGACGCCTTTATAGCCTTGGGCACGTGGTGCTAGACTCCAGAATCTTAACATCCAAACTCTCCCTGCCTTCTTCCTTCTTACTTCCTTCCTGAGTCCCCGTTTACGATCAAAGGATACCATCGAGTCAAGTACCTACAGAAATTCCACTATCTTCGTAACTATGAACCCTTCAAAACTAGAGTTCGACCTGATCAATATTCTTTGTAGATGAAGACATATTTGGTTTCTTAAATATCAGTTACAACTTGAAGGATTCATAAGCACTTGCTTTTAAATTTGCATACTCATTCTAGGTAGGTTTTAATTCAAAGGGTAGGGAAACATTAAAACTAGGAAAATAATTGTAAGATTTATATTTAAACTTCTTAAATCAATCATCATCTTTTCGAGTTGATAATAGACGTTTCATTTATCGTCTGTCAAATAAGAACTCTGCAAGACTTCACAGAGCAGATGAGAGTACCCGTCCAAGATAGAAGATGATATCGATCAAAGGCCAATCAAAAAGTCGGTAGTGGGCTTTCAGAGCTTATAAAGCTTCTTCGCTCCGATATTGACGCCCCGATCTATATCTAGGTTAGCTTCAGTAAAAATAAAGGGGAAAATAATTTTATATCGCTGAAATCTTACGTCTGAAATAGTTTCGTACAAATGTATTTTTATTGCACTATGTTTGTAAAATTTATTCTAGTTTTACTTCGTTGAAGGAGAATTTTAAGTGGAATATAAATATTTGGCCGTTTACTTAAAGATTTCTTTACGTGAAATTTCTTCTCACCAATAGAGGAAAAAGTATAGGAGTGCGTCTTGAATTGTAAAATTGCTGCAAGAAATGGCAAGAATGAATAAGAGCACTGTCAATTCTTATGCCGATCGCGAACGAGCGTGCAGAAAACTTTGCTGGCTTTTCTCACTGCTCGGTTTGCATCGACCTGCTCTGCGATATATCGTGAAAATTTTTCTTCTAACGCACATAAATTCAACGCTAAATCCCAGTTTCCCAGAGCACATTGCGTCTTATAGAATAAATTGCAAACTTTATGTCCAACTAACGGCGACACTTGGAAAGGTTTAATTATACCCTGGAAAAAGACATTAATTACGCCCCTTAACTTTGTAAAGCTTCTATTAACCGAAAATTAAAATATTTATATTCTGCATCAAATAGTTTATAATATATAGTTTTAAACTATTTTAACAAATAATTGAAATGAATTTATGCTAGTGAATTAGTATTTCTCAAGAGTTGCAAGTGAAGAGTAAACATAGCTATTTAGCAAATACGCCTCTTTTGTGCGCAAAGTCCGTCTATAACGAAACATCTAAGTCAATATTTGACTGGGTAACCGCACGTTACTGACAGTTTCATGGGTTGAAACTCCCACCTTGCAAATTTCGCGCTAGTTATCACAAACCCAAGTACTATCAGTGCGTCCAAAGGGATCACTTGACATTTGCAGAGTCAACTCTGGATTTCAATTCTTGTGACGCCACTACTGGCCGCATTTTCCGCTGTCATTTAACGATTTTTCCCCGTTCGTCACAGCTTTACAAAAGAGACCCGGATCATTTTTGCTAAAAACAAATATAACGTTTGTTTGCGGAAAAGGATAGAACAAGTTACAATTCACCGATAAAAGTGTCATTTCCAATATCCGCATTCCTCCTTTTCACACATTTTTGTCCATTCAAAAATAAATATACATTCTACATTTTTCACTTTTATAATATTTCATCAAATAGTAAAATAACTAATGGTCCTCTTCTGGAATGTATTCTACAAAAACATAGATTGTGGTCGGTGATTTACGCTAAACAAAGTTTTAGAGAAGTAATAAACGGAAACATTGGTTTAATGCCATTTGAATGCAGCTGTTAACTAACGTTTCTCTTCGCTGCTGCGGTTTCAAACGCAACAGCTTACCGCAAACTCCTGATGAAGGAGTTCGAGCCTGGGTATAGTCGCGAACAAGAAGACACTCGGTTTCTGGAATTTGAAACATGGCAAGATTCACCCACGGTAGTCGTTTAATTCACCACACAGAACTTGCCTGCGGAATACCGCTTGATTGAACGTTGATTTAATTTCTCTTTCTGTTTCAATACCTGTTTTTCTGAGTGCACTGAGAAAAATGGATGTTTCAATTCTCTTTATGTTAAACATCGAAGGTTATTGTATGATACTGATAAATAATTCCCTAATCTGGTGCTCAGAAGAAAGAAAATCCCAAGTCTAACGTCCTGTCTCTGTCCTTTGTTGCAGAACGTGCGCGGAGGGCAGGGACAGTTATCAGCACACTCTCACTACCAAGAAACATTCATCCCATCCACATCCTCATCATCCTCTCAACACCAATCGGGTAGCTCATTGGCTCTGCAAAATCATCGGCCGACAACATATCGACCTCAAATTCGTAGAGACGATCAGGTCCAAGTAGTTCAGTCGGTTGGCTACAGAATACCCAAAAATCTTCAGCTCCAGGATCCTCTTCTAGAACAATATCACCAGGTTCAAACACCTTATCGACAGCTTCACCAACCCCATCAAGAATCTACGGGTCTGGTACAGTTTCGCAACGATGCTCTTCCAGGTTTAGACCAGCTGCGCCAGTTAGGAAATGTTCAGTCTCATCCGGCTATCTCGCAACATTATCAGGAATCTTTGGACCAAGTTCGTTCGAGACATCCCCTGAGTGTTGCGCAAAAGCGCATCGGTGAGAACCGAAACTCTCACATCTCGAGTAACGTGCATCGCCCAAGAGAAATCCTGTCATCTCAGTTCAAGCAACCACAACAAACGTCCCATTCTAGACTGGAACGGTACCAGGGTGACCAGAGACAGGACTCTTATGTTCGTTACTAATTAATTCGAGATGCAGGCAAGAGAGATTCAAAATTCGTGAGACCTTGGTGATTTGAGTACAGATGTTGGTTTCTAGAGAGGGATTTTTGAAAGGCGCACTTTCTACTCTACTTTTCCGAAACATTTTCGAATTTGCGACAGACTTCCTTTACTGAAAAAGATCTCGTTTGAAAAGAAGGTTGAAAATGATGAGAAATTAATTAATTAATTCGATTGGAAAAATTCTCTGGAAGAAAGAGACTTGGGAAAAAGTCCTTGGAAATTTTTCAAATATTCGATAATTATTTTACATTAAGGGCTGTCTAGGTATTGAAATTGAAGAGCTTTAAAATTTAGTTGTTAAAAGATGTCTACGTTTAGAAAATAAATGGTCATGTGTTAAACACAGGATCGAATAGCAAAAACATTAGAACGTGACCCAGCTGTACTCTCAAATCCCAAAGTTCTCCAAACTACTTTGAAAACTTCCCGGAGGATAGGGTTTGTATTCGGTGTGGCATGTGTGTTTGGCTTTCCCTTATTTATTTGAACGTCTCCAGCAAGCGTAATATTTATTATATGGAGGATCTAATACCGGTTTTATAAATTTGTTGTCTACGTAACGTTGTATACATTATATACATAGCACATACTATATATAAATATATGTGTGCTATATAGTGACGTTCAGACAGATTAATGTAGCAGCTGAATTTCAGCTAATTTTTTTTCTTCAGAATCTGTAAAAGAAGAGAAATCTACACCACTAGTCCCGAGAATAAAATAAATCGTCTCACTGAAATTAATAATATACCAGACGTAACATTCCAAAAATTCGCCAATACCTTGCCATTAATTTGTATACATCATAAACATTTATTTATTTGAACTGACATTTACTTGATTTATATTTATCAATTAAATATTCTGCTCCACTTTGTGATTTTGGACATTTGATAAAAGTTGGCAAATCAAAATCGGTTAATTATCATATTCAAATCACGTCCTTATTCTCGGGACAGTGTGAAAGTAATAAAAAAGCTGGAGGACTTGGCGATTAAGAATTAAGGAACGATAGTGAGCGATGTGAAGTTTTCGACTGTGATATGTGGTTTCCTTTAAAAGTTTAATTTTTAATTTTTTTTACGGATAAACTTTCAAAGATCGTTGACCTAAACAGTCCCACTTTTTGGAAGTTTTGCTTTTTATTTGAAGCAGAATGTGGTTTAAAAATGTGACGAGATGGACGATTGATTTGACGTCGATAAACAATCTGTTCTTCCAGTCTAGGCCAGTTTTTCTTGTCTTATGTTTTAAGCTTTTAACTCTCATATTTTTCTATTTTTGTATTATGTCATACAGACACTTTATTTTTTTAGACACTTTATTATTTTTTATATGCGTTTTATATTTTTTATTTGCACTCGCACACAGTATTAAATTGAGATATGCTTATACTTTTACAAGATTTATATATTTCTACTTCTTTTGTACTTTTGTACTTGGTACTTATGTTCAATAAAGCTAATCACTTTATAGATGGAAGCTTCGAGTGCTTTTAATCCTTAGACTAAAGCAGAAAGTAGAAACCTATCCCTTCTTCGTTAGTTGGAAATTCTCTGAGAGGTATGCTGGATGTAAAAAACGTAAAAAGGAAGTTAAGGATTTTCTTTTATAAATGATTTCAGTCGAAGCTCAATTGCGAAATTCTCGAGGACAGTCTGGCTTTTGAAGTTCGATGGGCCATTGCCGGGGACAGCATAGTCACTCAACTTGTCGGAAAGCTGGGTAAGTTCTGGTTTTAACTTTCAGAAGGGTCGATGAAGTTTAGCTCAATTGATCTCTTCACAATTCCGAAATTTAGGTTTAAGCACGGACGTCACTTTCAGCCATTACAATCTATACATTTTGCTATTAATATATTAATAATTTGAAGAATGAAAAACAGTAATTATTATAATTCACAACAAAAAATTCCGGATCATGATAAACATCGTACAAAATGAGGAACCAGTTCTGAAAGTAAACATCTTTTTACTGTCAGAGGAAATGTATAAAAAGTCTATTAGAGTGAAGGTGAATCGTGACTCGGTGTGAACGATAAGTATTATTGCTTGAACTGTGATTCTTGAATTATTTTATCTCGATCGCCAAACGAGTTTCATTTTCACTTTGACCGACACGAGTTCCTTGGCATTACAAAATGCAAGGAGAAAGGCGTTCAATTCAGATGCAAGGCTCCACCTTTATTATGGTGTTTTTCACTCACAAGAGCACGCACATGTACTTTCCAAAATACAATGTATTAGTACTAAATGGATATCTGCTTTCCCTCAATAAGAAACTTCTTTGCTTCCACATATCTCAACTAATTGGAACGGTCGTGAAACGATACACTAAATTGCATTCTTGCAATTCTTGACACACTTCTGAATATATTTTTCATGTCCCGAGAGAGATGAAATTTCTATAGTTTTATTTCAACAGATGCTGGCCAATATATGTCATTTGGTTTATCCCCGAATCCTGAAAGGAGTGTCATGATTGGTGCAGATGTTGTGGTTGCTTGGGTGGACAAGCAAACTCTTCAAGGCTATGCAATTGATTACATCCTAGACGCCAAATCGCAATGCTCTGGAGGTCGTGGAAGTTGTCCAGATACACAAATTGAAGTAAGAACATATCCTATAACTTTTACAATTGAGAAGTTATTTAATAAGAAACTATGTGAATTCAATTAGAAGTTATTCTTCAAAAAAGGAACCGGAGACTTAACACGTTCTTGCGTTCTTCAGCTACTAATATATTCAACTTTCTGATTAACTTTTTATTCAAGGATAACACGAACTCGGTAAGGCTTCTAAACGCAGCGATGGTGAATGGATATAGCATCGTCACGTATCAGAGACCCTTGAAGGCCAATGATGAATTGGATCGACAGATTAAAACTAATGGATCTCAAGCGATCGTCTGGGCAATAGGTCCTCTCAATGAGAGAAACGAGGTCAGCTTTCACAGCGATTACTTGAAAACAGATCGCTTTATCGAGTTCGGCAGACCACCTGCCTGGAATTGTCCCATGCCAGATCAGGAACAGCCTCAACCAATGAACGACAGTTCCGATAAGGGTAGTTCAAACAAGGTAAGATTGTGTCCCATCATCTCTACATGCTGATTTAAATTAAAAGCAGGATAAGGTTTTATCCGAACAATATACATTTTTTTTTTTCAGGAACTTGCAGCAACCACTAGACGTCCAAGAATATCTGCGACTCCAGCACCAGCTCCAAAGAATGACGCTTGGAATATTCCAGACATTGAGTGCAACGAACCAGAAGATGGCGTCTACTTTGCTCAAATGGGACCTACTGGTGGCAAACATGGTTACCCAGCAATCACTGGTATGTAATTTTCACTGTCGAAGAAAGAAAAAGATAGAAAGTTAAGCAAGTTTTCATTTTTCCTGATCAACAATTTAATTAACCAGGACACGTTGGTTGGGGAATATCTTGGTACATCAATGGACTTCTTATCCCCGAGATCCACGTCGTAAGAGGCAGGAAGTACACTTTTGTAACAGAGGGGGGTCAAAATCCAGACACTCCTGCTCAATATCATCCTTTCTACATCACTGATGATCCAGTCGGTGGATATCAGCACAAAACTCCTGAAGAAAGATCGGTAAAATTTCGTCATTCACCTTCCAAATTAGATACTAAGTCTTGCTATCTTGCTGGAGCTTCACATTTCATCTTTGTTGTTTAATGTTCCTCAGAAAGTGAAAATCTTTGCCGGAGTTCGCCGACAAAGAGGTACTGTCAGACCGACTGGAGTTGGTCGACTTTGCAACTGGTTGCCGGATCAGAATCAACCACCGGCTGATGAATTTGCTTCCTTTGGAGCTTATCAACGAACTTTGACCCTTCAATGCGAAAATGGTGAACCAGGAATCGTGGAGTGGACGCCTGATGAAAACACACCAGATACGGTTTACTACCAGGTTTGTTTTCAAGACTTCTCAACAAATCGGGAACTTTATTTTTTTATCCAAACTTCTGAAACTAAATATATTTTAGTGCTTCACCCACCGTTACCTCGGATGGAAGATCCACGTCCACGACACTTGTGACACGAACGAATCAGCAGCGAGTGAAATTCGGGAGACTTACGCCGACTTGGAAGCCGAACCAGAAGAGTCCGACCTCAACGGTGGCGCCAGCATTCGAGTTTCGAGCAAGGTAACCCCCGCGCCAGACTTCTTCCAAGAGCATCAAGAATACGCTCAAAATTATGGTCTTCGTCATCATTCGCATCATTCAGCAACTAACCCCAACAACCTCGGCTCACATACAATGCAACTAACCCGCACGCATGTGCCCTATGATCATCGTGACACTTACGAGCGCTTGCAGTTACCATCATACGGGAATCATGGCCTAAAACCGACGTATAACCCTTCTGGCACCGTCAATTTACATCATCATAAGGACATACGTCAATCGCTTCCTTATTCGCGTTTGAAGGAGAAACCCTACCCTTCCTCTCATTACGGTGACAATCAAAGTCCAGCCGAAACAGGACCTCCCGTCGCGTACTCGCATCCTGGTCATCCGGTCTTGGAACCGGAACAGGAGATCCATTCCTCTAACCAACAATCTAAACTCATTCCAGATTCACGACCCGGCGCGTACATGAGCTACGGGACTATCAAATACCCCTATACCCTTCAGGAACAACCGCAGCAGACGATCCTTTATTCCAGACAACCACAGCAACACGCGATCTACCATCAGCCACAGAGAACGCAAATGATGTTCATCCGAAGACCCGTACAAGCTCGTCGTCCTGTCCCAGCATCTATGATTACTATGAACGCTCCCGTCATGACCTTGCAGTCCAGAGCACCGATCTTCATAGAGAGGAAAAAGTCAGTCTACAGAAATCCCAACATCAAGGTCATGTCAGGCAAGCACATCCAAGTCACCAAGCTGATGAAGATCGATCCTAAGAGGACGAAGATCGAAGCCAAGGTTTCAGATGCAGATTCATCTTCCAGCACCTCCTCTGGTCTTCTTGGACCTATGAAACCAGCTAGGAACACAGGTTTCAACCCAGACTCGATTGTCATCGAAGGAGGCTTCAAGCCCATTCTTAAAAACGTCGAACAGTCAGAAGCCCAAGAAAGAAATTCCGAAATGCAGCAAGATGAACCACCCAGAGAAATATCAGAGTACAGATCTATCGATAGCTTCGAACCGATCTTCATTCCCTCCCCGCCTGATCGCAACAGCAGCAAGAAGACCAAGAAGCAGAAAAATCGCTCCAAAGTTCGATTGGATGACTTGGATGACATGGAGATGGCTGCTGATAAATTAGATGCGTACTATTTACCACCCAACACTGCCGCAAAAATTGAGGAACTGACTGATTCTCTTGTTACTTATGATGGAAAGCGGGTCAAAGATTCCAATCTCGCACGATCAGTTCCCAAAAATATGGAACGACCCAGGAAGAAGTTGAGTTCAGAGGTTCTTAGCAGGACCCCTCAGTTTGGAAGGTTTAGAGGAGATCTACCACCACCCGTTCCTGGAGAAGTTAGAGCTGAGGATCTTGCTCAGTTGGAAAGAAGAAGAGCTGCGTCGAAAGAAATTTCTGTTCCAGAACTTACTTCAATCACTCATAATCGTCGGGCTGGGAATACGAAGCTAACGCTGGTTGAAAGGACGAAGAGGTCGTCTCAGGATGAGAAAAATAGCTCGAGTCCTGTGCATAGTTATGATCGTAATGGTCACACGTATGATCACACTGGTTATGTGCAAGATCACGAGGAGTTCATGCATGATCATAGTGCTCATAATCACAGCAATCAGTATAGCCTTGGGCATAGCAATCATCAAGATAACAATCATAATAATAATCACGATCACAGCAGTCATGATCATAATCACATGAATCATACTGAACATGACCATGACCACGATCATAGTAGGCACAGTCATGATGAAAGTTCTGCTTTAGCCAGCGCTGGTCAAATGATTATCACCAATATTGAATATATCGTCCTAACAGCCATTTTGTACTATGTCATTTGATTTAATTAGATTTATTCTACAATGAACTAAAATTGCGAATTTTAGTAAAAATACTTTTTAAGTACTCTATGACTATTGTATGTCTTCCAATGACCAAAAGTCTTTTTGTAGATAACCTTGGGACCCTTAGCAAAAATAATTTCTTGAGGGAGTTGAATTCAAGTTCTAACATCAAAATTCAATCTCCTCGTTATACTCAACAAATATGATAATTGGGTATATTTTCGCTCTGTAGACATACTCATTTTCAAAATAGAAGTATGACTATAGAGCCAAAAAATATTTATTTTTAATACTTTTTGCATAAAACGGAGAATTCGAAATTTGATCTACAAGTCCAATCTTTTCGTTTTACGAAGTAGGTATTTACGCTTTTTTCGCACAGTAGTTACAATAATTATTATGTTTAAAAAATGAGTACCACTACAGGACGAAAAAATATATAACGATAATATTTATTGACTAAAACTAAGAAATCGGAAACGAAGAGAATTTTTGTTGATTATCTGAATGAAAGGAAAGAGGAAAATGCAGTTATTGAGAATATTGATCTAATTTCTTGTTATAACTCTTGCTCAAACTATGGATTATTTTCCATTTCGATTTTATTGAAACGAAGATACCAATAACTGAATTTTTAACCCTGGGTACGAATCAATCAGTCTATTTTTTTACGAATCTTCACTTCCCTCACTGTACTCATTATTTCTCTCTTAAGATATTTACAATAGGCTTGTTTGTTATAAAAAATATTTTGAACGATGCGCTACAATTCTAGCCAGCTGAAGTTTCTGTAAAGCATTTTTATTCTAGGGAAGAAAAACTTATAAATCCTCGAAAGATTTACGAACTGCTTTATTTATCAATTCTAGGAATTAAGTATCGCCGTAGCTTTTAGGAGATCAAAAAAAGACAAAATGCCACTGCATTGTTCTCCATAACTCAGACAAGTTTCGCTAGATATATACCTGCAAAAGCAACAATTGCTCATAAAGAGAAAAAATGGTTGCTCACTCAAGAGTGTAAACAAAGGTATATAGAGCAGTGAAATAATAACGAACCACGTACAAATTAAGCGGAATAAACCTATACTTTTAAGACGTAGTTCTGTAACAGGAAATTGTTAAGTTTGCAGAAGCACGTGTACATAGGTATAATCTATTGTTTAATAAACTAGAAAGAATTTGAAATTGAATTTTTATTTAATTTAATGGAACTGACCATATCAAGTTTTTGAATCTGATTAATATTATTTTCATTTTAGACTTTAAAAAAAAACTATTTTGTAAATTGGATAAAATGCAATTGATATATTTTGAATTTAGTTGAAAAATTGAGTGATCCACTCCCTTTTTTAAGTTTCATACAATTCTGAAGAAGATAAGTCTACTTCGCTTTGATCAGTATCCCCATCATTTAAAGTTTCATAATCACTATTCTGGAAATTCGGTTTTAGTGGGCACTTTGATTTTCTGATTTGAGAAATTTCTGGTTCTATGGGTTCTTTTTTTATCTCGGTTTCCAAGATCGGTGGTTTACATCTCACTACTTCTATTAACGGAACTTTTGGTGTAGAACTTTCTTCAGTAGTAGTAGAATTAATCTCATTAGTTCCAATGGTCCCTTCTTCAGTTTTCGTTGTACATTTTTCTGATTCTGTTGATATTGAATATGCAGTATTTGGCTTTACGTGTCCAATCGGAAAAAGATAATCGAAAATGGAAATACATCTGCTTGGTATTCTGACAAATGGATTATAGTAACTCCAAAACCAATTACATATTCTAAATTCTCGAGGATAAAAGTTTCTTCTATTTTTATCGTCAGCCTTCATTTCTGTTTCCAAAATTCGAAATTTATGGGGGTAACGTTTTTCAAAAACATTATTTTCTCTCCTTGATAAGAATTTTCCTTTGTTAGAATTTAACAGTTTCGAACTTGAGCTTTCTTCTTGATTGCTTAAAACTTTTTTTATTGAACCAAGAAATGGTTTATTAGTTGTAGTCACTTCCTTCTTGGCAGAGTTACTATAAATATAATTTTGACACCTTTTAGTTGCATTTACCTTCTTTTTAATTTTAAAAGGTTTGGTACTTGGCTTAGCATATGATTTGGGTATAAAAGTCGTAAATTTTTGAACATTGTTATCATTTGTTTCCACGCAAAAGGCGGAATGAGACCTGTACACTTTCAAGGATTTCGACTTTTGAAAAACCTGATCAAAATCTGCAGAATTTACGGTTATTTCAACTAGACCTTTATAATTTTGAGATCGATTCACAACTGCAGATCGTGAAGATTTCACTATCTCACAAATTGTATGGATGTCATCTGCTCCGGACGTAAGTACAAAAGTGTAACGTAATCTATAAAACAAAATAATTTTAGAAATGAATATCATAGAATAAAATTGTAAATTATAATTGAGAAAATGTTAAAATACTTGCAATGATTTCACACAAGAAGGTCCATAAGCGAATATTTTTTCATTCTGAGCACTGAAGAGGAATG
Source organism: Synergus laeviventris (assembly GCA_032275145.1). NCBI lineage: Eukaryota > Metazoa > Arthropoda > Insecta > Hymenoptera > Cynipidae > Synergus > Synergus laeviventris. The sequence continues at coordinate 4,156,969 of JAUESI010000008.1, read as the reverse complement.
CCAGTTGAAACCAGAGTACTGTTACTCTCATATTAGCAATATTTGAAAAGAAAGAACGTAAAATTCATATCGTAACGAGTACGTGGAACGCAATAATTCACAAAGCTTACGTTATTGAACCAATTGCACAGCCGTAAAATCGTTTACAAACGCCTCATGCATCATAAAAGAGAAATTCATATCACATAACGAGCCATCGATTTCCTTTAATAATTTTTATTCTTAATTTTCCTTGAATCCTCATTAAAATACCTAAAATTAATGACTTAGAGGTCTAACTTGGTTCTAGAAGATAAGACAATTTGGCGTTTAGCATTTCTTTGTTAGAAAAAAAAACAAACAAATCTTACAAAATAATTATGTCGTTAACAACTGTACACACTACACATCTTGAAAGATTCGCAGTACAAGAGCAGCATAAACAAACCATATGTTACTTGCAGGTATAATACTGAAAATGAAAAAAGTCAAAAGGATGCGAAAATGCCAGTCCGACCTTAATGTTAAAAACAAATATAAAAGATCAAACGAGCACATATTTACGCCGGCAGTGGGTTAATAGACCTTCATTTATTTTCTCAAATGAAAGATAAGTACATCTCTGATCCAAATAAAGAAATGAAATTTTAATTTAAAAAAAAAACTAAGAGGATTAAAAAAATATAGATCATGCCGCTTTGATCTTAATTTCGATGATAATGCTTACGAATCTAAACAGCCTAGGAATAAATTATGTACAAACAAATACACATTCTATCTTATTCTGATTCTTTACGATATATGAAATGGTATTTTCGATGAAACAATTCTTGCTAGTTATACAGTATTCGAGAAAATAATGTTTTGGGTGATGATATGGCTAAACGTGGATTCGCACCCCACCTCTTTTTTCTATTCTCATCACAGGAGCTCAAAATTATCAACAATTAAGCCTCCGACAATAAATAACTGCGAGGGTATTAAACATTTTTGACTTCATTCATAGTATTGTTAATTAAACGGCAGAACAAACCCAACTATGTCCAAGAATTATCAAAATCTTATTTATCCTGAAGAATTTCAAATTTATTAATTTTAGTATCAATATCACACATAGGGATCTTCCCAAATGCCTTCAGCGCTTTACACTCCTTTACATTCATCCAAAATCGTGAGTACTAACTAGAGAAAAATGCCGCTAGCTATCAAAAGCAAGCCTCACAGATTATGTTGTAGGAAAAGATATGTACAAAAACATGGAACAAGTAAAGAAAAGAAAAAGTTATTCCTAATATTAATCCTTGCAAAATTTAAGTAATATTAGTCAAGTAAAATTATTTATAACTATTTATAACTTAAGAGTTTATTGTTTGATAATCTCCATCTGAATTTAAACTTTTTAAAAACCTCCAGTTATGCTTAAGACAGAGTAAAGGGGGAATCAGTTTCTAAGATGGATGTGGAAACAATCATGTGAGGCCTGTAAATGTATTCGCTTTTTTTACAATGAGCTCAAGTCAATTTCATGATAATTAGACTACTGGCTGATGCCAGACAATTTTCCCACTTAAACAGCCAGAAACTAAAAGGCAGTGTCTTGGAGAAAATTTGGTACTGACTACGATATCAGAGTGACTAACGTTAGTTGCCAATTCGTGGAGTTCAATGGATTCATTGAACGATGGGACACAATCTGAAAGTTCTTGGCATTGGTTGGAAAAGGCTAAAAGTCGAACGCCATAACCAAAGGGCGAACAGATAACTCTACCATCAGCCGAGAAACACAATTCTTTTATGTATCCGGAACCAACATTTGGTTCTTCAATGTAGTGGGTGAGTCTCGGTATATTTTGATGAATCTTTTCGTTCCTAGTGAGTGCGTACATGGTCTGATGAGTTTGACTATTTTGGCTCGGCGCTCGAGTCCGGTTTTCCCCAGTTATAACAACTGTGTAAGAAGATCTAGGAAGGTTCACGTTGACAGCATTGCTAGTTCGTGAAGCCACCCAATCCCTCCACTCATTAGAAGAATGCATTTCCCTACCTCTTTCTCTGCGAGATCTTGTTTCTCTGAAAGCCACTAAAGCTTCCCAAACATCAGCCGAACTGACGTGCAATTCCACATTTCCGGTTGCGAAATTTCGAGTGTCTATTAAATCCCTTCTCCTTAATTCACTCAACTGTACACCTATTCTTAGACGTTCTTCGTCTCTTGCTGACGATTCCCCACGGGAACTTTCCTCCTCGTTTTCTTCATTGAATGCATCGTCCTGTCTTTCTGTTCCATCAATAGAGTCCGCAGTTTGAGTTATGGAACCGATGTCAATTACTGTAAAATTATTAGTAGAGTTTCTTTGGGAACGCGCATTTCGTGATTGTAGACGCAAGCTCCGTCGAGTTCCTTCTTGCCAGTTGTTTGTCCTCGAAGGGAAAACGGGCTGTGTTACGTCCGTTCTGACAAAAGAACTGGACCTAGCATCAGAGATAGCTTGGGCATTTCTTCCACGATTGGCTCTGTCTATTAAAAACGTAGAAGTTATTCCCGAACGAGAGGGCTGTGGCTGTTGAGGGTCGTCCGATTCCTCGGACAAGTCGTTGTACTGCGTGACTTTTTCTCCTGTTTCTTTTAAGAGCTCATAAACTTCAGACATATCACGTTCCTGAATATCGTGCACGCATGTCCACTGAAAATAGAAATACAAATAATATTCACGATTTAAGAGTGTTGAGCACAACAAAAAATTCGATTTCGTCAATTTAATTAACAAATATTATAATTATATAGGTATTTCTTCTCTCTGTAATAATACTCATTTTTCAAACATAAGATCACATACAGAGCAAAAAAATGTTTACTTTTAGTAAAATTAAGAAATTTAGGATTAATGTATTCAATAGCTTTTGAACTTATTTCAAACGCACCTCAGACTTTTCTCCATTGCTGATATTTCGGGACAATGCACACCATCCTTGCGGATGAACTTGTAAACTAGAAATCACTTCGGCGTCGTTACCATCAGGAAAATCAGTCAAGAATTCGACTCTATTATGTTTGCGTTTGTGAGAAAAAAGGTGGGTATAGTTTGCAGCCATTGGAATGGTTGTTTGTGACAATTGCATAAGTCGATACATATTTGGCTACAAGTAAAATATGATTTATTTTAGATTATTATAAATAAAACACAACAAGTTTGATGTTTTGTGTTGCTTATTTGATTAAATTACCTTAAACCCTCGGAGATCGGTTGCTAAAGTACTGAGTTTGAGATCGTGTATTATAATTAGATAACCGGAGGTTGTGCAAATGAGCATTTTACTAGCGTCAGGGCTTAATCTCGTTCTCATCAATCCATTGGTATGAAATACTCTAGTATATAGGCAGCTGTTCTCTGTAAAACTATTTAAAACATATTTTGTGTTACAATATTTAATTGTGAAGTATAATGAAATAAGAAGTAAATATTGTATAGATTCTAATGCATATTTACCTGTTAATATCCCAAGTGTAAATACTACCATCAAAACCGCTCGTCAACAGTAAACCATCGTTAGGACTGTATTCTATATTTTTTACCCAATTTGAATGACCTTGAAGTGTCCTAATTCTTTGTTTTAAATTCCTAGCATCCCAAAGCGCTACTGTGCTGTCATCTGAACAAGTCGCAAATATGCGTTGATCCAGAAATCTGAAAATAAAGATTAGATTCTTAATTACATTTTCCTTTTTATTTACTATTTAAAATAATATAGTTGATTGTGACTAACCTTACACAATTGACGCAATCACCATGAGCATTATCGATAGCATGAATTAGTCGTCGGCTTAAGGGGTCAAACATTAAAACACTTTTCTTTTCACACGCGGCCAGAAGAAGCGATCTGCAAAAAAATAAAAAGATAGTTCTGAGTTTTTGATAATAGCAGAATAATAGTTAGTAAGTATAAGATAATAATATTTATTTCATTTCTATGCTTCATTCACAGCACTATTTCGGAACAGTCTTTACTCTCGAAAAAAAAAAAATATGCAAACAAGATATATGCTAAATATGGTAAATAAATCACTGTATGCAATAGTTATCGGGTGTGTATGTTTATTACTTAATATTGCATTTCCACTTAGATCAGATATATCTATAAAATCAATTACTATATGGTATATTAATGAAGGGAATTTGAAAGGAAACCTTCAAATTTTATGATAGGTGAAAGAGCTGGAACGGAATACATAATTCATATATGGTAATTAATATTTTTCCGTAGACCCTTATCTTGAGTTATTCTAATAATATACCAGGCCATTTTCCAATCTTGGATTTAAATTGATCTCATTATGGTATTGATTGAATTAAAACCTTTCCTTAGTCATCACTGGTCATCTGGTCATCATTAGTAAAATGGTAATGGTGAAATAGGCCTTCTAGGACCTAGGTCAGTCTAGGTTAAGAACGAAAGACCATGTTCTCAGGGAAACATGACATAATTTGAAAGAACAAAAAAAGTATCTTACCCATCAGGAGAGTACTCCAAGTTAAAAACTCCACCATGAATTGCGTTATAGAGATTTTCATTGTGATCCCAAGAAGTGACAGGCTGTATTGACGAATATAAAGATTTGTGAAAACGGTCATTGTGGCCCAAAGGTTGGCTTATGCCAAGTTCTCGCTGTCTTAACCACATACTGTTCAAAGCTAATTTCGTTTTTATTTTGGGCATTTCCTTGTCCTCTTCTATCTAATCAGAAAATTAATTACATACAACTAATTTTTATAGCTTTTGATAACTTAATAGAAGCAGTTGTTATAACAAATGGTTTGTCTCTTTCCTCGACAGTGAAAAACCCTTTATTTAATTTTTTCTGATGAACTGCACATTAGAAATTAAACCTGCATATTACAGGATCTTATTTGACTTCGCACACATTGTAATCACTCATGCTGCACTTCGTTGCAATTAATTCAAGGTTTATAGGTAAAGGTTAGGTAGCACTTTGTGAAGTCTTCGTTTTTTTTTATGCAGCTGTATATTGTTCTTGACACTGGTTTTAATATGGATTAAAAACAAGTTCTTGGAAGCTAATCACTCGTGTTATAAGTAAAGATATAATTCATTGAAAATATCTAGAGCTTTTTCAAAAAAAACTATATAGAACCCGTAAAACAGAAATGCCTAAAAATGCGTAGGCGCGCCATGTTTGAGTTTTGACTGGTTTGACATTACGATTTAATTTACGTCGATTCTGCGCTCCAATCGATTCGTTTGGTCATCACTTGGTGGTCATCGCGGTCATCGAATCGGTTACTATGGTTACCGTTGTTCTTATAGTTCTTAATTTCTTAATCAGTCAGTGAAATGTGGTGAAATGTGAATCAGTCTCATTCTCATATCTTTATTTACGTTGCATGTCTAGCCCAATCTTACTTCTTTGTTTGCATACATTCGCATCAAAATGAGTGCACCTCGATAATTAAGTAAATTGTATAGTCCTCTTTTAATTAAAAACTCAAAATCAACTGAGTATTGTCACTTCTGACGCATAGTTGGTAAGTGAATGCGGTGAATGTCTTTTATGTTTAAGCGATCTTAACCTAAAAAGTTTTGACGTTTTATCTTATCAATTCGGAATTTATTTATTATTTATTTGGATTCAGTAAGTAACACAAAAATAATTATTTATCTTTTATTGCTCATGTAATTTTATTTATCTCAAATATTATGAATATTATATCATATTTTTTAACCCAATTCAGCCCTGATTATATACAATTCTTAGTGGATTAAAAGTCATATAAAAATAAAACATTAAATGTAATTTGGATTAACAAAACATTATTTTTCAAAACTTATAACTATGTAATAATAATAATAATTATATGTCATCAAAGACGCCATTAGGTACATCAGCACTAAATTGAAATCCTGTCCCCTTGAAATTTGTGTCGGTCCATTCATTAAATCGACATTCCAAATCCTTGGACATATAGTTTTTCCAGTCTCCAATCTGTCCCTTTCTAATGAATTTAATATTCGGATCATCTTTGTTCTCATTTTTCGGAGTAATAATTTGTTCTAAATTTACAGCAGGGTTTGATGCCATCTTTGAAAATTGCAAATGATCTTTAAGTTGTTCAATCTGCTCCTCAGTGATTTGTTTATTGAGAAACTTAGCTGTCTTCTTTATCATTTCAGTTTGATTCTACAAACGAAAATGATATGATATGAAACAGTTTATTTTAATTCTTTATTTAAGGATTTTGTCCATGCTTACTCTTTTCATCTCTTCATATGTGAGGAAAAGTACATTTTCGTCGTTTCCGTGTTCCCAAAATTTGAGTATGTGATTCCAAAATGGTCCCATTGGTGCTGAAAATTAGAAGTTAATTAATACCTTATAACGAAATATTGAAGTAGTCAATGAAAAATTGCATTACCTTTGTCTTCTAAAAAGAGATTAGCAAAGTCTTCAAAGCTACAGTCGATCCCGTGAAAGGTTCTGCAGTAATGGTAAAAACTTACACAAGTATCTTTAGGATTTCTTGTTACGTAGATAATCTGAAATAAATCAAAGACACATTTGGTGATTATAGTTAGTCGCAAATCATTTGAACTACTGATCTAAATTAGTCACTTTTAATTATTTTTAAGGTACTTTTGGTTTCTTTTCGTGGATTTCTCTCGGTAATAGTTCCCATGGAAGATGTGTTTTGATATAACGTGGACTTGGCATCTCTTCTACATACTTCACTGAATTACCAAGTTTCGAAAACCAATCTACATAATCTCCTGTCACAAGTATGGCAGAGGCTCTGAAATAATTTTTATTTTAATTACACAGCTAATAATCAAGTTCCAAAGTATTTGATCTTACTTACTCTAGTAAAGGATTTCGTAAAACTATGAGCGTCTCTGCAGCTTTAAAATCGCAATCGTGACCGATGCACCAAACCATTTCTTGAACCCAGTGGCTCCCTGCAAAGAATAAATTTCCATTCAAAATTTTACAGTTACAAATCGGAACTTTTCATTCAATATTTAAGATTCTTATAAAGAAAGATTTCTAATTAATAATCCTACCTGTTCTTGGATAAGAAACAATCCAAACATCGTCATCACGAATTTTCAAATCTCGAATTCTGGTACCAACAAAAACGTACTGCGGTGGCAGCAAACATTCCCCTGGTTGCACTTTCAAGAAGCTCGATTTAACTTTAAAAATTTTATCCAATCTTTCGCCGACAGATCCATCCACAGTTGTAAAGGAAAGTGACATTTTTTAAAGCAGTTTTCACTCTGTTTATAATCTTTTATTTCTCACTTCACAAAGGGTGAAATCGATCCAGACATACAAAAGGAATTAAAAAAATTACTTAACAAACGTCATTTATAGCTTTTAGGTCCGAGTTTCTTATTCAACTGCAGTTGCACAAGGAATGCACTCTGTTTCCTCTTCGGACGTGCTTTCACCGGCAGTTCTCTGCAGTCAATTTAATTTTTTTTTATGCCAAGCAACTTTCCTGCATTCTTTTGAATCGAGAAATTCTGTTTTGATATTCGAGAAGTGGTTTTACACACATCAGCAATTATTAATTCTACCACAGATATATTACACAGATGCAGAAATTATTCAACTTGACATACTCCACAATTAAGGATATGGAAATATTTATTTTTTAAGAGTAGAGAAGTTTTTCTTTAAACGTTATCATCGGTTGTAAAAAATTGACTACTGGTTTAAATGATTTAAAAATTCAAAACTGTATGATTTTCAGAGTAATTTCAATTCCAGACTTATTGTTGATCTCATATGTTGATAACTTTCTTATGATCATTGAGAATCCGGAAAATTTCACTTTGAGAGAAAGTTGTTCCCATTTGGTAGCGCAGAATCTTGTGCGTAATTCGATCAAAATATATCACGTCATGGGTTACCTAGCTTTGGGGTAACCCATGTATTTTTAACTTTTGCTTTAAACTTTATCTTTATAATATTTTCTAAAATTTTTAGGTTAACTCGATGAGACATCTTCAAGATATTTTAAATAATAAATATGTACAAAAAAAATTAGTTTTCTACATTATAGAACAACTTTGGCTTTTTATATATGGTAATCTTGATTTTTTAAACATTTTTTTATCTTAGGAACGTTAGACCAAAAAATCGACACGAAACAATTTTGTTTATTTTACCATTTTTATCATAGATTTTATAATAGGAATTTTGCGTATTTTGTTCGAAATCGAATCCGAACAATAGTGTCAAAGTCGTCAATGCGCATTGCATCGTCTTCAGGGTGCAGTCCCATGTGGGCGCAAAACGCAAAACGTCAAGTGAACAGCCAATGGGAGAATACCTTCAGCTAACCTT
>JAUESI010000008.1:4136160-4148525 GCA_032275145.1 Synergus laeviventris | reverse complement strand
ACTTATAATCTTAACAAAATAAATAATAGAAATATAAAATTCAAACTGTTTCAAATTTACCGCGCATTATAAAATAAAATTTTATTGGTATTAAACTACATTTATTCATGACTTCTTTAGAATTATTAGATATAGTTCCTCATATTTTTGCATAATATATATTTTTTTCATTTTTATTTGAAATTAATATGATGTTTTTAATTATTTTTCCGATTTTTCTAATGCAATTCAATGCAAAAGCAGAGCAAAAGGGCAAAAGTCAGACTACCTGATCGGAGCGCCATCTGTTGGATTATTTCTTTTTCATTAACCCTCCGGATCGTAACAGAACCAGTGACAGAACTATTACAGAGCTACAGATACATATGGCCAGATATGGCCGATATGGCCGATGCAAGGGGTTGATGCGCATGCGCTCTTGTCACGTGTCAAATTGTATTCTATTCATCTATTGCTGTGGCGTGGCTGTCACCAAAGATACCTTTGTGTTGCTTTGTTTAGCATTTGTTACGTCGTAACAAATTCTCTGAGAGACAAAATTCTTAGTTTTCGCAGCAGCTGTCACATCTGTCATTTATTACGGTCATAGCTCATGAATATGCGTCCATCCAGCTTCAACTTTATTACGGTGACAGATTAGAATTAGAGTACCTATAATCATTTACCATTTATTGGGGTACAACCAGTACAACTTAGGATTAATGCCCTTCATTAATTCTCGTTTTATACTTATTCTAAATTTGTCCCTGACAATTCATAGTTTCCTCAAAAGGTAAAAATAAACCTTGAGGAAAAAACCGAAATGTATTTTCCCTTTCCACAACCAGTTTCATAGCTCATACCTTGCACCAAATTATTGTACTTGGGAACGAGTAGATATCTTGTAACCATTCCTCACAGGAACACCTAGGCGGTCGCATCTTAGACGTGTTCCATACCGAATCTCTTAACTTCACATTTAGTTCTTGTATAATTTATAAGTCCTCGATATTGGATAAATACAATTATTATAAACAAAACTATCCATTTATTTAACCTTTTCCGCGACTAAGTGAAACATCACTTCAACATAAAGTAGCATTGTTTAGTGATATTGTCCATTTCACAGCAGGTGAGCAAAACATTTCTCTCTAACAAATATTTTTTTCGCATAAAAGAAATTAATCGATTTCAAGGATCTCAAGAAAATAGTTTTCTGTCAAACATCAATTTGAAGGTTATAATTCAAGTTTGTAATAATAAACCAGCAATTATAATATTGAAACGTATTGCAGTGTGTAAATTCTTTTATATATGGTAAAAGTAATAGTATATGGTAATTATCTGCCGTCATATTTAACATATATACCAACTTTTTTGCCCTAGACTTTATATTCTTTTGTCTATTTCTATTATCACAATACTTCCTGTTTGCTGATGTGGCTAATTTGATAAAGGCTCATGAAATAAATTCATTGTGTAGAAAAAAATTTTGCATATAGAGTATAGATTTAAAAATAGGAATCGCTTTTGTTATTGTAGATTATTTCTAAATATCATTAACAACGAATATTTATGGCTTTATTCACAATTTTCAAGGTTACATCCTTGTATTTTGTATGAGCTATTTTTCATTAAATCATTAACTTTGATATGTTTATAGATTAATCCAAAAGCCACAGATGCAAAGGGGCATTTGAGAAAATTGAAATGGTGCACAGCAGTCGCCGAACATTGAATTCCATGCATCAGCTCTTTAATGATCTCATTAACGAATGCAAATATGTTGCCCCTGGAGCGCGACTTTCATATTCCTTACGAAATCGAATAGAAAAATATAAAGTAGAAATGCGGAAGAAAATAGTTTCTCGCATGAAAGATGGTTGTGCTCCTCTGTTTATTGCTTGCAAGAGAGGTCACGTTGAAATCGTGGAATACCTACTCACAGTTTGTGACGCAGATATCGAACAAAGAGGAATGTATGAAGTACCTGACGATAGATCAGTCCATTGCGTCACTCCCTTATGGTGTGCAGCAGTATCAGGAAAACTACCTGTTATTAAATGCCTCATTTCGCATGGAGCCGAGGTCAATTCAGTTTCGGATAGTGGATCCACTCCTGTACGATCAGCTTGCTTCATGACTCATCTTGGTAATAATTTTTTACAAAATTTTCATATTTTTAAGTTTTGAATTTAAGGAATCCCAAGAGTACTCAAAATTTTATTTCTTCATTTTACTTACACTCTTCTGTTTGAATTTTCAATGGCATTAATGCCAGAGCTTTAGCCAAGTATTTATATGTCAAGGCAGGTCTAGGTCATCTATGCCAATGTCAGAGTGTTGCAACTTCTTTCTATAATAGGACTTCAATGAACGGGTTTTTGATTGAAGAAGTTTATGATAAAAAAATGATGTTCGAATTTAAACTTATTTTTCATCACGCCTCAATATTCGATTCGCGGTATAATGAAAAATTGTATGCATGAAGGTGCAGTCCCATGGCAGATGAAAGCAGTGGATGAAAGAGGAAAACGTTTTGTCACTTGCATCTCCTAGTAATTTGTAAGGCTTAAGCCGCGTTTGCAACTTTGAAAGTGTTCCGTGTGTCGTAAATTAAAAACACAAATAATTATATCTTTGCCATTGAGCATTGCTTTGATTAGTTAATTCGCCATGGTAGTCATGGGATCACTGAACCTTGAAGCTTGAACTCGAGTCAATTTCCTAAAATTTGCTCGGGTCGAGGCAACGATTTCACTCGTATGATATCTTCCCTTTTTATCAGAAAAAGTTATAAAGTTGAAAGGATTTTTTCGACTTCGTTTTCTTTATTGCTATACAAAAAATTGGAAACATTGGAAATCTGTTTTACATACTTGAACTCAGTGATAAAATATCACGAAACTTATATCGAATTTTTGAAGAGAAATCCCCCTTTTCTCAGAAATTGTTTCAGTACTGGTGGAAAATGGAGCCGACATTTTGAAAGCAAATTACAACGGTGGGACATGTTTAATCAATTCCGTGCAAAGTGTGGAGTTGTGCACTTATCTTTTAATTCATGGTGCGGATGTCAATGCAAAAGATATACAAAACAAAACTGCGTTACATTATTCGATTCAAGAACATAGGTTTGATACTACTAAACTTCTACTAGATTATCATGCAAATCCATATTTGAAGTCCCGATATAATGATGATGCTCTACAAACTGCCTGCCTTAAAGGTGCTACAGAGATATTCGATTATTTAGGTAAGTTAATTAATTTATAATTACTGGGTGGCGACTGAGGGGAGATTTAATTTTTAATTTCGTTATCACAATTATTTTTCAGTGGAAAATATTTCCTATTCACCCGAAAGATTGGCGGACGCTCACGAATTGATGGGATCCACATTTTTCAACGATCACAATGACACTCGAACAGCTGTCAAATATTGGCGAACTGCTATGACTATTAGGAACAATAATATGGTGGACGGTAAACCGTTACCAAAGATGCCCCTTATGCAAAAAAGAGATAGTTTTCGTAATATGACAGAGTTCGCCACAATGGAGGAGTTGAATAGTGCGATGTTAGATTTGGACGCAATCAGAATCCAAAGTCTGTTGATTTGCGAAAGAATTTTAGGCCCGCATCACAAAGATACGCTCTACAGACTGATGTATAGAGGAGCGTCATATGCTGATGCACTTCGGTATGCATTTTAGTAATAAAAATTCTTCTTTTAAAAGTAATTTGTAAAACAGTACTTGATGAATTATTTAAAAATACTTTCAGGTATCAGTACTGTATAGATTTATGGAGAAGGGCTCTCGAAAGTCGAGTGGAGAAAGATTCCGTGAGTTTCTCTTCCAAAGTACTTTAAAAACTTTCGATTATATTTTTTAAATTATTTTTATCGCTTTCAGATTCTCTTTAGTGATACCTGCTTTACTGCTCAAGCTCTTATTCGTTTGATGGTTGATTTAAACGAAAAATTATACGAAATGGTAGACCGCAATCGTGAAAAGCAAGAACCTAGATTCTGTGATGTTGTAGCTATATTTAAGTTACTTACTGAACATCTTTCGGAAGCAAGAATATTGTTGGAGGTAAGATATTCTGTTAAAGAAAGTGAAATATGATTTCGAGTATTATATTTTAACAAACGATATCATTTTTTAAGAAGCGTCCGGTGCATTACAAGCAACGAGAGAGCTATAATCGTATTCTTAAATGCGTCACGCATTTGATATACCTTCTGCTTGAAACTGCAAAATCTGAAGAGGAAAAAACTGAAATGCGGCAACTAGTGCAAAATTTAGTTAGTCAAAATCCAAAATGCGCCACTACAAAAGATACTCTTTTGCATCTTTGTGTTTCAAGAATAAACACAATTCATTCAAACAACTTCACTGCCGAAGATATACAAGTGAGTTCCCGATTGTATACTGTAATATTTAAGAAATATTATCCTAGTTCTGATAAAAATATCCTTTCAGATATTTCCAAACATAGAGGTAGTAAAATTACTTTTGAAATGTAGAGCCCACGTAAATGCGAGGAACGAATGGCGTTCCACTCCACTGCACATTGCAAGCAATCCCAACAATTTCCACAACCCGGTAAGTACAAACCCACCCTCAAAATCACTTGAAGACGCCGAGAAATAATTCTTTAATTACTGTTATTAATTTCTCAGCTCATAAAACTCCTTTTGGATTTTGGAGCTCATCTAGACACACCAAATAAAGCTGGCGAGACACCAGCACGCCTAATAGCCTGGAATTCTGAGAGCAACATAAATTTGGTGAATTACACAAGTTTGCAATGCCACGCCGCTCAGGCCATTTGCAAATATGGAATTCAGTGCACCGAATTACCAGTGACGTTGCATCAGTTTCTCGAATTTCATAGAGAATAGGTAAATAACTCCGTGCTTTTTCGTTTGTAAACGAGAATCAGTCGCGTTATAGATATATTACAATATACAATCCTATAATATTAACTTTAGCGAAAAATTTTTACTCTTAGAACAAACTAGCATTCGTATTATTTGCAACTCACAGCAGATTAACAGTGATGATATTAATATAGCGTGTCCAAATTTGAAAGACTGGTTTATGAAGGATTTTTGTATCAAATATTCTTTTGAATTATTAAACACAAAGAATATTCGTGAAAGAGTACGGGTTCGTCTCGGCTCTTCAATAAATGGTGCTTAATGCGCTCTTTAGTAATGGAAGCATATTTAAAACGGACATTTTATAATTAGAGTACAACTTTTGTCGTTGATGGACTGCATTGAAACATTAGATCTTATGAGATCTGTGTGCGTGATATACCTAGTTGAATATGAATTTTTTCACTATTGTCAGTGACGTGATAGTGGAAGTGTCTGTAAAATTGCCATAATAATACCGTGAAAGTTGTGAAGACTTTAGTAAATTAAATTAATTGTAAGCGATGAAGTAATTCGATATAATCAGTTGTTGCGTTATGATATAGTGCCCTGTGCCTCAAACCTAAAGTAACGTCCACATTTTGTGCAGAAACACAGTTTGTACATGTAACTAATTGTGATTTGGGCTCATTTTCTTGCATTTACAAATGGATTTAAGGTCATTCAGTCTACTCTTCGCAAATACTTGTTTAACACCATTTTCGAACGTCACCACAAGTGCAACTTTTTCCTTTTCTTCATTGCCTTGGTTGACTGAGAATGCCATTTTACCTGGTACATTTCTTTATTGGTACCATTTCCTCTGTATATGAAAAATTGTCACTCTGCTATTTGTCATTCTGGTATAGTATCATGTCATCAGCACTCTAGAAGCACAAATAGCTTGTAACCAAATCATATTTTCCCAATTTTTTTAAAATCTTGATTGGATCGGGTACGAAATTACACGCAGTATCTGTCTGAAGGGTCTGAAGTATAGATTTGGAGCAAAGGATATTTATAATGACAATAAAATTTTGATTCGAGGTTGAACAAGGCCGCGGTAAAGTCATTGAAATATTTCATCCAATCCTAAAAGAATGGAATCGTCACCTGCGAAAGCGCCGAAGGTAGAAGCATTTCCTGATTTACGCTGATATTTAGCGTCCATGAGTAGGTGAAATGAGGCAATCGAAATCTTTAATAAACATTGTTTATTTAATTAAATATCGTAGTTGTAATACACAGGTGTCAACTCGGCGGTAACTAATCACGAGTCTCGCAGAGAAGCGCGAATATCGGGATATGACAAACTGTGCATGGAATTGAATATATGTAGCGCGACGAAAAGGTACAGGGACATACGGTCGTACGGCGTCGCTCGAAATATCGCAATACAAATGCACATTCTGGTCTACCAATTCGGTGTCAACATGAGATAAGTACATCTTGATGAGGGATATTTTCACGTCTAAATTGGGATTCAGATGAGCAAATCTAATTAGAGAGACTTACTTAGTTCGACTTTGGGCCTGAGTAAGGAAAGATTCTTCAGGTACAATAGGGACCTATTGAGAACTATTGTTCTCCTATTGTCAGGACTAATGCACCGACTTGATCAATGTCTTCATTCTTTTTTGCAAATTTTAATAAAGAAGCAATATGGACTACTGCCGGAATAAAATACACATTAACTGTTGGAATAAAGGCTCTGTGGCTAGCCATCGTTAATAAAAAGCTTAGTTATATCCAATTCCCGAATTACTCTGCTGTTTTAGGCACAGCTCCATATGCAAGGTCATTAGGCACCCCCCAGTTGCATAGTGGACTAATTGCATGATTCTTGTCTTGTCTATGCTTTTTTGTGTTCTCACGTATTGTTTCGTTCTTTTTGTTACAATACTTCTCTTGAGATTTCGTCTTTCAAACATCTTGTTGATGCGAAGGCAGCAACTACTGCTGTTGAGCCATCAGAATGCGGCTAATATTGTCCACCTGATTGATAGCTTTCGTTCAATACTGAAATGACCTTGAATTGATCCATTTCATATATATGAAAAATTTCTGTAACATCTTCACTTGAAAAGATTGTTCCTGCAAGAGGGGTCAATATTACCTGTTTGTCATTAACTTACTTTACTCAGAGTGTCCATGGCAAGGAGATTTGCTTGTTTTATCGAAATAATTATTTTTTGAGCATTATTTTTATAATTATATTTTGAATTTTTAAATGATGATACAAACACGTAGTGTTTTTAATCTTCATAATGAAATACGAATTTCCAGGTTTTATCTTGTCCACCTGGCTTGACACTTCTCGCTTACAATTGATTTACAATACAATTGATCTTAGGATTTATAAAGAATGTTTAATACACCATCTTAATTAGATGTTTGTTAATTATTACATATGTCGCATTACGTGACATAGTTATTAATATTTTAAGTGTTTATTGATTTCAAAAAGATTTTTTTTCTTCCTTTAAAAATTATTATCATTAAACTGATCTTTTGTTATCGGCTAGTGACCTTTTTTTCTGAAATCTATATAGAAATTCGATAGTTACATTTTAAATAATTCGTTACACCATGGATAGAACTAACGAAAATGGTGCACATTTTTTTATCGTTAAGACTATAAATTTATGATTGGAAATAGTATATAATAATGCAAACACAAAAACATCGAATAAGCCCGAGTTTTTAAATATTATAACTTAAGTTGGCTGCACATTTCGGGTGTCTTGGTACTCATGCGAAATTTTAGATTTGTACAAAATCCCTTCTTGAACTTTTTAAAATTCTTTCTGCAAAATAAAATTTACGATTTAAAAGATATATTTTTTATGAAAGCCTAACTATTTGTTAACGAGAGAATATCTGTAGCATATCTCACGATTTTTCAAGTTTATGTCTAACCGCTGAATTATAAGTATAACAATCTAGAGTAAGAATTATATACTTTATGAAAAATAAAGTTATAGTGTAAAATACTTTCTTCTCGAATATGTGAATGTCAAGTTTCTGTGTGTGCATTAAAACTTAACAATATACATATGTCTGAACATTATGAAGTAGAATAAAATGAAATTTTCAAGTTAATTTGACTGTTTGAATTTCACTATTTTTATTTTAAAACAATTAATCTTAGTCTTAATTCTAACTTAGTATAAATAATACACAAAGTTTATACTCAACGAACTAACTTTGTTGAATATTTTGAGCAGGATTGTCAATTTAAGAGCTTTTGTACAAAGCTAGAAAAAGTGACAAAAAAGCTATGAGCGAACTAGATTGAAGAATAATTCCCTCACTTTTGGTGTAAGAATCAATTATGTGAATTTTCCAACCCATATTAGCATGAGTGAAGGAATTGTAATACACGAAATCAGGCCAAGACGAGTTCGGTGTTACTTCCAAAATGCCACCTTCTCCTACAAAGAGAAATAATTTTATTTCATCAAAAATTTATATTTTTATAACCATCGTAAATATTACTGTATAAGCATTCAGAAAAAATTTCGAAAACAAACCTGTTTCGCAAGTGTGAATCAGAGTTCTGTTGAATTTTTTAAAGCTCGGAAAATCGTCATCTAATCTTCTGTCCCGATTGTCATGTTTACTGAGACACAGGGGACCAACTATTGTAAAATATAAGGTATTAATTCACTTTATACTCTATACTATCATCAGATAAACTGGGTACATTAATATTTTTCAATTCATTATAATATATTATATTCTGATTATATTTTTCTGATATTTAATTGAAAATTTTGAATTAATTTGACCTGCAGTTGGCCTCGGTCTTCCTCTTCTGGTGAATTCGACTCCAGCAAGAACTCTAACTCTGCTTTGAGCACTATCAGTCAGCCTATCATATCCTCCATGAGGTTCGTCTGTTATAATAAGTGGATGATATAGTTCGGCACTGTGAGGATTGTTACCACCATGAACTCTAAAATTGTAAGTCAATCCTCGACGTAAATAAAGTTCTGGAATCAGCTGACCATTTAGGTACCAAGCTAGACCCATAGTTGTTTGACCAGTAATGGATTGGTATCCTTTTGTGCCTCCTGAGGGACCAATAGTTGCTTTAAAAGTTCTGATACTTCTATCTATAATATCCGTTTTCTCCCAAGGTTCTCTATAAGGATTCAAAATTTGTATTGTAAGAGGAAGTTGATTATATTTATATTTTATTTGAAGATTAATTACCTTATACTTTTGTCATTAACTGTGAAATCCATGCAATTATTTTCAGGCTCTACACGACCTAAATTCAGTTTGATGTTTTTCTTTGGATAAATGTCGTGGAAACTGGGTTCGTTATTTTCATCGAGTCTTCCTATTGCCCAGACAACGTACACTGGTCGATCAGTGGGGTATGTCTTATCTCCAGGATCAGCTACAATTCCAAAAAATATTCAGCATTGTTTAATGAAAAATAGTATTGCAAAAATAATGACAAATTTATTTTACTAATGATATCCAACTTACATGAAATAAGAGTACGTCTATACGAGATCTTAGTTAATCCATCCTCTCTTACAGCAGTAAAGAGTTGATGACTATCCAAGCCTCCAACAAGGTCATCCTTACAAACTCCTTTATATTGGCCAAGTACTTTTCCGCACTAAAATGAATTATGTGAATTATTTAATATAAATGAGAGTTATTAGAGTTATTAGAGGTGGTAAAAATTGCTACTGAGTACTGGTAGATTTAAGTGTTTCAAGTAGTCGTATCAAGTTGTACCAGTAGAGTTATGTGATTTAAGAGGTAGTAACCAATGGTACTAGTAGACTTAAGTTATTTAAGAGTTGATAAATAGTTATACCAGTAGATTGTTATTTATTGTAGGGGTATTAAATAATGGTATTATAATAGGCTTAAGTGATTTAGCAGGTGGTGCACAATGGTACCAGAAGATTTAAATAATTTTAGTAGTGGTACCAAGCGAAATCAGTAAATCTCAATCATTTAAGAGCTAGTAAAAATGGTACCAGTTAATTTGAGTGATTTAATGGGTGTTAAAAATGGTACCAGTAGATTTAATTAATGAAAGAGATGGTAACCAATTGTATAAGTAGATTTGAAATATTTAAAAGATGATAAATAATGTTACCAGTAGATTTAAGTGATTTAAGAGTTTGGTAAAGAATGGTATTATTAGATTTAAGTGAAATAAGGCGTAGGTAAAAAATTACTCACAGGTGCTTTGGCAGTTACATTATAATCTATAGCATATCCTCGAATATCATCCATATATGTTACTGCAATGTCTGAACCCTCCATTTGACTACGCTCTTCAGATCCAGAAAGGCCAAATGCCATATAATCATGTTTTCCTATAAATTTCCAAATTTATTTTAAGAATTCGAGATAATCCTAATATATCTCTTTAGATATTTATACCTATTTGACCAATAAGTCCAATTGTGATTTGAGGTGAAAAGAGTTGCCATTTCATTTGCAAATTCCTATGAAGTTGAACACAATTATCCAGGTTTTCCAATATCTTCTTTGTTGGTATGATCTGTAAATTATTCACAATTAATTTTCAAATTCTTCAAGAATTTAAAGAAACGTTCGGATCACAATTAGCTTACCTTTACTAATGATGGTGGCACATTTAGACCTTCTAGTATGCTAACGAATCCGAAATCGGTTTTTGATTCTACGTCGTAAATACTGAGCCAGTCGATGTTGAAAACAGTAAAGTTTCCTGGCAGTTGGATCGTTATGTCTTCACTTTGATAAGCTCTCAAGGACTCTAAACTATAAAGAAGTTCGACATGAAAAATTAGGAGTGATTTCACTTTTGGTGTGATATTTTAAGAGTTTGATGAGCTAATTTAATTCTTATTTTACAATTTTTGTACATACTAGCCATATTCATCAGGAACTTTCGTTCCCTTACTGGATGGTTGCGGTCCAACTCCCACCCAAAAATAAGTGTCTTTTCCTTCACCATTGTAAGTGAATTTAGGAATTTTTATAGTTTTTGCATCTAGTATTTCAACTGAATCTGAAGATACACCTTTACCTTTTGTGGAAAAGTGTTGTATTTTCTGCGGACCTGGAGGATCGAATTCCTCGGGGATATACACATCACCAAAAGTATTCTATTTGAGGAAAATAAAATCTTCGTTAACTAAATTTTGTAATCGTCATGAGTATAAAGGAAGTTTTTATTGTATTGGAAATACCTGGCTATTTATATCGTATACAGCAAACCATTTGATGTCCCTGATTTTTTTATTATCTGGCAGTAACAGTGTAAAATCTCGATTTGTGTAAGGACCAAGTAAATTCGTCCTGAAAGTTTACAATGCAATTAATTTTGAAGAACTGAAGAAGATACCAAGTGTTAGTCAGTTTAATTTATAGTGGTGTATTTTGGAATAATACGAACTTTCCCCATTCGTCAGGAACAATAAATCCTTGAGGTCCTGGCCGATTAGTACTTCCAGACCAGAAAAATGTGTCTGCCCCATTGCCATCATAAACGAAGTTTTTGAAAAGTAGGGTAAATTCGTCAACAACGTAAACGTCACCCCCTACTTGGTGATGATAGGTATTCAATTTTCCTAGGTATTTTCCATTGTATTCTTCATTATCCTCCTGAGCATGGACTAAATTACAAAATTAATTAATCATTCATCCTGCAAGCATTAGAAAAAAATGGAAAAAAATCCCTGAATATTTGTATAGGGTTTCATTGTATAGTTTTTTCCAGACCGAGAAATTTTGAAATTCAAGCCTCTCTGTAATTATATGTGAATATATTTCAATATTAATATATTTTTTATCCAATTATAAGTTGAATAAATAAAAATTTAAAAATTGTTATTTTTCCCCTGTGTTGGAGTTCGATACTCGAATAAAATGAAATCCCGTTAGAACGGAGATTTCATTGCCGGATCGCGACACTGACTCAGAGTAAAACATCACGTTTCATCAAACTTGATTCCAGATTGTTGTTCATAAATTATTTATTTTTGCGGAAAGTAATTAATTAAACACAAATGTGTTCAACTTACCTCTTGAAATGAAGAAGAAGCAAAGAAGTGCTGTCAAAAGATTGAAAAACCAACACATTTTTACAAAATATATCTCGTTTTATCCTTGCAAAATAGCTGCAAGTGTTTCTTGGAAATTCGAATCAATCATCACGGATTTATATTTTATAAGTTACCAAAGATTACATATTTATTTTCTTGATTTGAAAAAATCGTGGACTAGCAGCATAAAAGATATTAGAATCTGGAGAAAACAGAAGAAAATATTTGGATGGAACCTTGCTCTTGACAAAGAGAAATGTGAACGGTTACTGGTGGGAAGGATAGTTCCAGACTTCCATTGGGCCTCTGATTATTATGGGGAACGCGAACAAACCGTCCTTCAGAAGAAAGAGAAAGTACTAAGTGACTTGGTACCACGTCCGGTATATA
>JAUESI010000008.1:4124039-4136060 GCA_032275145.1 Synergus laeviventris | reverse complement strand
TTATGGGGAACGCGAACAAACCGTCCTTCAGAAGAAAGAGAAAGTACTAAGTGACTTGGTACCACGTCCGGTATATAGTGAAGAAATAAAAACCGTAATATTGTATTTATTGTGGCGCCAAAATATGATTTAATACAAAAAGATTTTAATGACTAAAAAATAAATAAGATGCTTCAATTAAAATCGTTATCTTAATTCTTTAGAATTTTATGGTCCCATTAATATTAATTATTAATTAATAATCATTTTTTATACATACTTAAAATAATATGCTCAACAATTTTTAAGCTTGTAATTTTATTCCCTTACAATTGAATACATAAATCAATAAGAATGTTTGATCCATAATCGCTAGCTTCCTGAAAGGTGCACGGTTGAACTATTTTGGTGTTGTGAAAATGATCCTTAAATATAGTTAAAACTAAAAAATAATTATAAATATTTTAAAAGGAATGGCTTTCAAATTAACTAATGAATCTTTTCTTGAGAAAACAGTGGAAGAGGAACTGATAAGACTTCTCAAATTTGCACCCTTCAAAAAAATAAGAGATCTCATTTTAAGCAAGTAAGAGTTAAGGGTACGTTGGACTACAGTATTAGTTTCAAAGTTCTATCTCTTCATTTCACTTAACAAATATTATTTATTAATTTATTTTATAATTATTAACATATTTGTTATAGTCCATCAGTGGATTTGCATTATCCAACCATAGAGTTAAAAACACCGTTAACAACAGCCATTGATCGGGGAGATCCTCAAATTTTTTCTTTACTAATAGATAAAGTACCTACGAATTTGGATTCTACAACCACTCAACCATGTGGAAAATCTGCCCTTATGCACGCTTCCTATTCCACTCGAAATCCAGAAATCCTTCAGATATTGTTGAAAAAAGGGGCTGATCTTGAGAAAAGAGACTTGTGAGCATAAAAAATAGTAATTTAAATATTTTAATATTTAAGAATTATTTTGTAACTCTAAAGTTATTATATAAGTTATTATTATTAGTTATTTATATATTTAATTATAATAAATGATAGAAGAGGATGGAATAGTCTTTGGTATGCAGTAATGGGACAGAGAATAGAAAATGCAATATTTCTCTTGGATTTTGGAATATCTATAGATTCAAAAGATGAAATCGGAAGAACCCCCCTGATGATCTCAGGTAAAAAAAATGTCACTCAATTATTGTATTTGTTCTCATTTAATTTATTTTACTAACCGAAAAATAAATGCTAAATATTCTCGTACAGTTTTCACGTCTACTTTCGACATTTTCTGTTTACTTTTGGAACGCGGGGCCAATAGTAATCAACAAGATAACATGGGTTTTACGGCACTGCAATTGGCAATTTTTGGAAGAAAGAGAGATTTTGTAATTACTTTAATGGAAAAAGGAAGTGATTTCAATAACAGTACTCCTCTCTCTAAAATTACAATGTTTGAACTAGCAGAGGAGAGCATGTCGGACATTCTACCAGTCTTTCGATCCGAACGAAGATGTTTAAAAATAAGTAAACATAATTAAAATTCATAAATTTCTGCTTGTTCAATTTTTTAGTACTTATCAATCTTCTTTTTCCGTAAATTTACTCATTTATAAATAGGTATCTTATAAAATAAATCCTGTTCCGACTATATTTCATGTTCCAAACTACGAGTTTTAAACCCCTTAGACACTTCTTCTGTCCACAAATCGAACCGATTTATCATTTCTTTTGACATATTATCCTTCCACTGATTGAGTTTTCCACTTCTCATGAATTCTCCCTCTTTTTGAATCAATTGAAATTTTTTATTTATTTCGACTGCCTCCTCGTAATTGACTGCTGGATTGACTTTCATGCTTGAGAAACTCAAATGCTTCTCAAGTGTCATCATTTCATCTTCAGAGAGTGCTTTTTTTCCCAGAAACTTTGCAGTTTCTTTTATAATTGATTTCAGGTCCTACACAAGAAAATACAGATATTAAATTGTTATTCATACAAAAAATTAAGGGCGTTGGATGAATGCAGATAGCCTCCAATGATAGAAGACATAAAAACACTTTACTCGAAAAATATTTAAATTAGATGCTTTTTCGCTCTTAATTCTGATTATTTTTAAAAAAATGAGCCAGATTAGAGCGAAAAAATAATACAAATATTTTTTTATTAAAGTATTTTCTACGTTTTCTAGAATTTAGAAGCTATGGTATCTGTGCTTATCTACATAAAAAAATATGCGATACATACAGCTTTCATATCTTCGTATTTGAGAAGTAGAACATTTTCTTGCGACCTTTGTTCCCAAAATCCGAGAACATGTTTCCAGAAGGGTCCGAAACACACTGAAAATATCATACCGGTTAAAATAATTTTATAATACATATGTTCAAAATTACAATAAAAATTGCTTTAATTTTACTTTGAAATACGAACCCTTTCCTCCTAAGAACAAAGTGCAGAATTCCTCAAATGTACCAGAGAAGCCTTCTAGAAGTTGACAATGATGAAAATAGGACACACAGGTATCTTTGACATTTCTGTTGACGTAGATAATTTTTGGTTTCTTCTCGCCAGTTCTTATTTGCTTCGGCAATAGATTAAAGGGTAAATGAGTTTTGATGAATCTTGGACTTGGCAGTTTATTCACAAAACTTACACTATCCAAAACCAGTTCCGGAAGTTCATTCATTTCTGGTTTTCGTGGAATTATAGTTCTGTAGTCGAATAAAACAGTATGCCTGGAAAAATGTAAATCAAAAATTTTTTATCATTAATTTTCCAGCGGTTTAATAAATATTATGAAAAAAATTTTTAATTGAATAAAGCAAACGTACTCTAAAAACGGAAACCGCTCTGGAAGAATCACCTTTCCTTTTTCGAAATCTAGATCATTTGCAAGGCACCAAACCATTTCTTGAGTCCATGTAGTACCTGAAATATGTTTAAATAGTATTGTTAAAATAAAAAAATCCTTTATGTCACCATCCATTCAAAATGAATTTTAAAAGCATAAAGGAATAGAACTCACCAGTTTTTGGAAAACTGCAAACCCAAATATCATCATTTCGCACTTCAAAATTTTCAATTCTATCCACAAATTGCTGAAAGTACTCTGGAAGGCAGACTCCATCGATTGTAATATAACCTGTTCGAAATTCACTAGTAAACTTCTCCTTAAGAAGTTGATCAAGGTCACTCTCCTGGGTGATGGTTTTATGAGCCATTTTCAAAATCCACGTTCCAAATTCAAATTCAGATCACTAAAAACTTCCTCACAAGCAAAAATGTTTTCCTATTTACTCAAATTCTTCAAATTCGTTAAATGTAGTGGTCGTTAATGAGAAAAACAAGCACGGACTTTTCTTTCAAGAAATTTTGAAGCATGTAACTGGCGCACTTAGATTTCATAAAGACTAGGGATAATGAAATGACTCTTTTCTATTGTAACTACTAAATTGCACTGATTCTTAAACAGACCTAGAAAATCTTTATATACTGAATCACTCAATGTACCATGATGTCGAAGGTAAGACGTGATAGTCGACCGGAAGTTTTTGTCTATAGTTTTTTAATAATGCAAGGTCAAAATCGATCTATGGTCAGTTTTTCTCTTTTCTTATGTGCGTATTAGCTATAGAACGTCGCTTGTTTTCATCAGATCTTATCCCACTTTTCGTCTAGCCCAAAAAATATTTTTTATTGAAACTGTTTTCGAAATCTATGCTATATTACTGTAAAATATTATCTAAACGAAATAAATTGTTATGACTTGCTTAGATATCCAGGATTTGAATTTCTTGAACTGAAAAGTGAAGGTTAGTCGAAAAGTAAAGAAAAATTAAATAAGACGTAGCATCAAGCAAAAAAATTATGACCTTCTGGAGAAACCACTGAAGACTTCCTGTTATTTTTTACTATTTGAGCATTTCTTTTGTTAATTAAAGAGGAACAAAATATAAGTATTTACGTAAAAATTGCAAGGATACACCTCATAGAATTTACAATTTCGGAGACGAATACACAACGATTCAAGTTGGATCAAATGTACTTTTTTATTTGATTTTATTTTAATTTTTGTTATAAAAGAATACAAAAATCCTATATTCTAATATGACATATTCTGTCGAGGGCAAGAAACTTAAAGTTTAATGATAATGAACATTGTTATTCAGGTACTAAACTACTGGTTCCCGTTGTTAAACATTCTGGGATTTGGGTTCTAGGTATTTTGATTACATTTAAGGATAAATAATAATTTATCGCAATTTAGAGAACACTAATGGGTTTCTACAGGTTTCAACTTTCAGCATTATATACTGAGAGAACAAGTTACATTCACTGGTGTGCGGTTTTCTAATACATGGTACGAAAAAACGATTGAAGAATTTTTCCTTTATCGTGAAATAAATCTAAGTTGTCGATTTTTAATATATATATATATAACTAGAGAGAACATTTCCAAATATTTTTCATTCGATTTGTAACGAATATTTATATAATCTCATAAAGATTGTACTCTCCTTTGAACTTGGGGTTTTATAATACGAACTCTAGCTCTATGTACAAGCGAAGTGAAATCTCGCGAATACTCTTAATCAATTATGCTCCACATAATAAGATAATAATACAGTTCGTGTAATAATCTCAAAACTTTTTGCCTCTGATTTAAAGTCAACATTAGTAACTATATATCTATCATCTTAGTTTTAAGAGTTTGTATTTAAAAGGAAAAGATTTGTGTCGTTTCGATAAATAATAATAAGATAATCTCTAAAACGTCGGCAGCTCGTAATACTACTCGTGAAGAAAGAAATATTATGCTTTATACTAATACTCAAATGTACAAAACAACGACAAATGCTCGATTTGTAATTTGAATAAATAAATTCGAAGCTTTTCGTCGTTGCAAACTGCCTAAGTATTTTTCCACTCCTCAAGGAATTTTGTCTAAATTACAATAAATATCTGTCTACCGTTATAAGTTCGATATTACGCTTACACTTTGGGACAGGTCCATTTGGCCACGCAAGACTTTTTGTTGCAGTTTTTTTCCAAATATTGTAGCCATTAGTTTATTGCGCCGAATCTCCTCTTGTTTTTCTTGTTGTCGGCGCTTTGAACGAACTTCATTCAGTCTCATATATCGCTTCCGTAATCTTTCCTTCAAGGCTTCATCAGTTAATTTTCTTCGTACGGGTTCTAAATTAACAAAACAGTTTTTGTCTTTATTGTTTTATTAATAGTGTTGAAAAAGTTTCAATTTAAAGTTATTCAGTTCAGAACGTTTTCAATTTTAAATTACTGAATTTTAAGCTCTTAAATTTACGGCGCTTCAAACTTATTTAATATGCGGTCTTTAATTTTTAATTATTTAATTTTGAGTTATTTATCTATCAATTTTGGAACGCTTGTATTTTAGTTATTGATTTTAGAGATATTTTCCAGTAAAATTAATTTGCTTCAGTTTATCGTAATGTTTTTTTTTAGATTGTAGTTATGCATCGTTATAGAAGACTGTGTATTAGTAATTGCTATTAAACTCCATAATTACCAAAACTTTGGTGTTTCCAACTTGATGGTTTCAATTTTGAAGCCTGCAACTTCAAAAAATTGTTAATTTCAAGTTTTCAAATTTAAAGCATTTAAAGTGTAAGTAGTATTTTCTTCGAACTTAAGTCATATTTAAAATTAAAGGTCTTAACTTCAAGATAAGAGAAATTGTAAGACTTCAAAATGTAAACCGGACTAAATTAGAAATTTCGAATTTTATTATTCTCGTTTCTACCAAAAGTTTTTAATGATATACCTATACTCGCTGATAAGTGATTTATTCAGGACTATTACAGTAAAGGAGTCACAATACAGCATGAAAACAAATAAGCCACTAATTAGCACTAAACGAGAAGATAAAATTCTTACTTGGCGGTTTAGTTGGAATTGTTGGTTTAAAAAGAGATGATGTACTGGCCATAGCTAGTAATTGCACCCGTTTTTCTTTTCTCAGCTCCCGAAGTTGAGAAATTTCATTCAAGTAATGTCGACGAGTCTCCACATTATCAAGAAATCGAGGCCTATTAGATGCTAAATATTCCTAGAAAAAAATCCATAAATTCAGTTTAGAAATGAATAAGGAAAATCGAAAGATATAAGAAATAGTTACTTAATTAATGTAGTTAAGTTTAATGTAATTCAGTAATTAGTTTTTAAATAATTACTTCGTAAGTGTAAAACACATCAATAAGGGAAATAGATCAAATCATTTTCATTCACGTTAGTAACCAGGTTACAAAAAAAACCTTCCTTACATTAAATGAACTTAACCAAGGGTAAAGTCTTAAATGAATAAAAAGTAGTTAAGATTTCTACTGAGATTTCCAATTATTTATACAATTGGACTTTTCAGAACAAATGTCTGTAAACAGCATTATTCTTTAATAAAAAGACGATTCATATCAATTAAAATGATGAATTTACAAAAAAATTTCAATCTACTTGTTTAAAAAATATTATTATATTTTAAAAACTTTTTTCATTTTTTCGAGAAAATACAAAAATTTCTAGGTCTTTACCTGAAGGGAATTTTTTTTGTCGTTGTTTTTCAACTGCTGTTCTAACTTGACATCCTCACATGAACAAGTACCAGATCTTGCAGTAAGTGGCAAAGAATTAGGAGATGATACTTTTCTTACAGTAACGGCCTCCACATTTTCCGCTTTTAGGGGACTTTTTCTCTCCTTGTTGTCCTCCACAAACGACAATTCGTAAGCTACAGGTTTCGGGTAACTTATTCGACACTCGCATTTTCTATTCATTTGATAAGTAGTACCACAATTGCGACAGCACTTACAGCTTTTTTCCGGAGTCTTCAATTTCTCCCCATTCTTAAAGTCTCTCCGTGACCCACATTTTTGACTATTTAATCGTTCATCAACATCCTTCAATTTATTAGAGCAGGCACAGTCCTTGTCACACTTACATTTCACATTATTTCGTTCCTTCTGTCGAAAACTTTTTTTTTCATGTGAATTTGTCAAATAATAAGGCCTCGATTTTTCTTTACGTGGTGACAACTCTGATCGATATGCAAATCCATTTTGAATAACTTCCCTTTTACCGTTTTTCTCTCCACAGTGTCCACAACTTTTTTTCACTTCTTCTACAGATTTAAACTCGCAATTGCAATCCCCCGAACAACCGCAAAACTTTTTGCTCTTTAAATATGTTTTGTGAGAAAATATATGTCCATTTTCAGAAATCCCTTCACAAATCCCTTCTTTGGATTTATCACTAGAAGGTTCTCTAGAATGATGTGAATTACCTTCTCTGTTCTTAAACTTGGAGTCACTTGAACATTCGCAGGATTTATCATACTTGCAACCATCACATCTACAAATAGACGAATGTGCATCGATTCTCTCAATTTGTCTGCTGCACAAGTCGCAGATTCTGCTCAACAACTTCTTACATTTCTCTGATTTTTCCTCTTCCAATTTTAACTCACATCTACAATTCTGACCAACTCGCTGATCACGTGCTTTTGATTCACAATCGCAAGCAAACCTCGACCTAGTAGCATTCGCATGATTCTTTGCATCTTTCTGTTTGATATTATTATCATTGTTACTGGACCGATCTAAACTTAGCCTTGAGAAGTCTGTGCTAACATCATTCGTTGGGCTAGGAGTCATGGAGACCGAAATCACTGGTCGATCTTCCTTTCGATGGAAGTGTTGCGCCTGAT
Source organism: Synergus laeviventris (assembly GCA_032275145.1). Taxonomy (NCBI): domain Eukaryota; kingdom Metazoa; phylum Arthropoda; class Insecta; order Hymenoptera; family Cynipidae; genus Synergus; species Synergus laeviventris. The sequence continues at coordinate 4,128,328 of JAUESI010000008.1, read as the reverse complement.
GAAGACCTTTCGGAGAATTTTGCAAATCTCGATTTTTCAAGCAATGACCACATTGTTGGGAATTTTGAACCTGTCTTGGATGACACTGAACGGTTTGTTCTCCACATCTGCAATTTTGAAACTGCATGACAGGCTGATGAGCAGAACATATAACTTGCCCATTTAAATTCACTAACTGATTAGAAGATACTTGCGGTAATGTTTGAATATAAACATTCGCTAGCTTAACATGATTTTGATTCTTCGAGTAGGAAATAACTCTACCAGTTTTTGACTGAGCAGCTATCGTGTCCGTTGCAGTTTGCGTGAAGCTGCTTTGCTTCTTCGTCTCCTTCGAATTTTTTGCCGTTGAATTGACAATATTATTACAAGAAGCCAAATTGCAGTGAGAAGACCACTGTTCATTCAGCGAATTCTCAGTCACGTCTGGAGTATTCCTTTCAGTACTTTCAGGATTAACAGATGCGTCATGCCTGCAAGTGAGAAGATTGAGTGGCCTTTGCTTGTAGGCTGGTTTCGGCTTTCTCGGAGATTGTTTAGGCCGATCCAATTTTTTAGGCTGTTCTAATAACTTCTTTAGATTAGAAAGATGACTGATTTCATTCGTAATCCAAATAAGCTGGTTCTTCTTCTCCATTTCAGCATAACTCACGAGTTTTGAGTCACCTGAATCTGAATTACTGCATCTTCTTAACTCAAACTGTCTTTCAGAAACAGTTGTAGGCAATCGCCAATCGTGACTATTTACTTCCTGGTTGCAAGATTCGTCCGGACTTCTTCTATTATTGATCGCAGCTTCTAGTAGAACTCTATTCTGATCTGCAGGAGAACTATTAGAAGTAGTTGTTTCTCCATGAGGAACTTCGCATTTTTTTTTCATGCAAAATATATTCTTAGGTTTGTAACTCCGCTGCGGCATGAAACACTCAGAACTCTCACTTTTGTTTGGTTCAGTAGGAGTATTGCTACTTCGTTCGCAGTCGTCCGATCTCAAACCCATTCTCGCTTTTCTTCCATCCATTTCTGTTCTATCTGTATTCCTGTCAAATTTATCGCTATTGCTACTTTCGCGATTGATGATCTCCTTTATAGCTCTTGTCACACTCTCTGCTCTGCTGACTTCCGATTTCTTCACAACCTCACTCTTCTTCTTCTGAGGCTTCCAATCGTCAGAGGAATCAGTTGTATTTTGTTTTTTCGCTAGGGCTTGGATTATTTCAGATCTGTAGACTTTCTTCCTAGCGTCATCAGGATTCCAAGGAACGTTTTCCTCAAGATTATGTTCTATTTTGTCATCTGTGTACTTTGCAGTCACGAGTCTCTTAACAACGTGGTGAATTAACCTTTTCTTAACGTCCTTGTCACACTTTTTGGCATCAACCAGACTCTTTAAAATATTCACACTTCTTTCCAAGTCCCTTACGAGACTGTCAGATTCCCCCCAGAGCTTCTCGTCGATACTGGAACTAGTATTAGGCATAGTTGAATTGGATCCGCCAGTGTCCGCAGATGAGACGTGACTTGCACTGCCATTCGGCACGTTTTCATAAATATGACCTGGAAAATATTCGAAGCTGTTCGCCCTGCCAGTGATATTCTCTGTTTCATCAAGTTGAGGAGTAGCTGACGAAGAATCAGTTTCTGATGATTCTAAGCTACTATTCCCAGTTTCATTTCCCTCACTTTGCTCCTCTGCATTTGATTTAGAAGAAGCTTCTTGAATCTGTTCATTCCTCCTTGGCTGCACTCTGAAAGTACTTCTTGGATTTTTGAGAATCGAGTGCAAAGACCTTTGAGTTAAACTAGTTCCCCTCTTTGGCAACGGTGGCTTCTCTTCCTCGAAGACTGAAACTTGAACGCCCACTGATTCCTGACTACAAACGTTCAACGAGGTTTGAATTACTTTATCGCAAGTGGTAGGTTTATTTACAACAGTGGCTATAGAAGATGTGGAGTTGAAGATCAATCGTGGGAGAACTTTGTTTTTGTCCCTAGCTTGGAGGTTCAAGTCGCTTTGACTTCTTTTGAGAGGCACTTTTGTCGTCGGCATTGCCAAAATATTCATGGAGCTGCTCTTCTTGAGTGGGGAAGTGCATGCGTTTAAATTTGTAGCTTTCATTCTTCTACCTTCGGTCGCGTACTTTACTGGTGAACCTATAGGAACTTTAAATGCTGCAGAGGCTTTTGGTGTTTCGAATATTGCTTCACTGACGTTAAAACTCTGAGAGGCAGGTTTCTGTTGACTGACAACTCGAAAAGGCTTCCTTTCAATGGATTTGATATCATTTCCAGTAATCACTCCAGGTAAGTGATTCTTGACAATAGGTGTGATTTCAACTTCACTCTCAGAGCCTGAAATATTCTCATTTATAGCTGTAGAGTTTGCTTCTGGCTTCATTATAGATTTGGAAGACAGTCTTCCTGTTTGTATCTTCGCTGATTCAGTTGTGCCTTCGGGATCAAGTCTTAAAGCTGCAGAGCAACCTCTTGCCAGTGCCATTCTCTCAATAGTACTTAGTTTTTTACTATCTTGTTTATTATGAGGCGTAGTAGCATAATATCCAACATCTGCTCCACTGTCCCATTCTAGACGTTTATGAGATGCTACACTAGAAGTTGGGGATGGTACTTTTCTTTCTGCAATGTCTGATACATCATGGCATTCATTCTTTTCCTCAGGGATGGTTTCTGGAGTAGTTCTTTTCAGTTCGGGTGAAGGTGATCGTGGATCTGTTAGTGGACGAACGTATGTTCCGGAAACTTCATTACTAGATGACTGTCCTACCAATGGAGGCCTCACCCATCTTCGTCTTTCCTTTGGAACGTAAGATTGTAAATTAAAGTCTCTATAGATTTGTCCATTGTCGCCCGGTTTGGGGTTCAATTCATACAGATTGTAGTAATATTTTACACCCTCGGTAGAGGCACTTGTAGCGGGAAGAGAAAAGTACTGCTCCAGGTTTGAATTTTGAGAGTACTTGTGATAATATTCCATTACCTGAAAAATTACGATTACATTTACTTTTATTATTTAGTTTTCATATTTGCATTGACAAAATTAAATTACCAGTAATATTGTACTTGTCTCAGCTTTAAAATTATAATAGAATCGCCTTGCCATAAATTCGTTATAAGGACATTCCATTTTATATCTTAAAAAATTGCTTTCTATCGATTAAGATGTAGACCTAAATAATAAGTATACAAATATTTGTACTACACAATAAGCATGAAAAAAACATACATCTAATATTACAAATCTATAAATTGAATTTTCAGAACCAAAATTTACTATTTTTGAAGTTAAAATAATTTATAAAATTTTAAATTCCTCCATGTGCGAATTCGAAATTCGAGCTTGTTTAAATCTTATATGGAAGTAAAAATCAAATTGACATTACTATACCTAACTATACCCCTTTGGATTGAATAAACGAACTACTTATCTATGAAATACATACATATACATTATACATACATATACATTATACATACATAATATACATATATATACTATATATAGTAACCTTTATATCCTTCACCTGAGATGAAAGTGATCTGTTGACAACACCAAAAGGTACCTTTGGCTGAAGTGAAGCAGCCTCCGGAGGAGGCCAAAGAGTAGATCCTGAGATCTCTTGTCGTTGTTCATTTTGCTGACTCCTTTGACGACTCGGAAGCTCCTTCGTTGCTTCCAAATCCCGTAGACGATCCTCACAGCTTGATTCCGAGTCGAATTCCATGTTTAGGGACGCAGTCGACCCTGCAATCTTCACATATTTGACACACTTTTACCACGCATAGAGTCACAATAAACCCTTTCTCACGAAGGCTAATGTTCATAAAATTTACGCACATAACCACAGAACCAATTCTTTCCTTTGAAATCCACAAACTTGTACTTATTTTGAATTTTGTTGGACAGTACAGGTTATAGGACGCTACTCACTTAGCCCGCTGCGTAATTTAATTATTCGCCTGTCATTGGAATAAAATCGCACGAAACGTCAGATAATGAAGCTGTTAATTAATGCAGTGAAGCACACTGGTTCATTTTCACATTGGCAGTTTTCTCAGATGCTTGTCAGTTACGAAAAAATTCAAATCGTTGTTTACATGTTGGATAACTCTGATGCGTAAACGGCGTAAACTTCGCGTAATGGCGACGGCGGGAAAACCTTTGGGAACATGCGACATATGTCACGTGACTCACTTACACACACGCCACGAGAATATATATAAGTATATATATCACATATTATATACAGAGATGTTATATACATAGATAC
>JAUESI010000008.1:4097528-4122593 GCA_032275145.1 Synergus laeviventris | reverse complement strand
TTTATTCACTTTTCTATAGAAGTGTTCTTATAGAGCAAAAAACTATCTACTTTTGCCACTTTTTGTGGAATATGAAACGATTACATTTTGAGGTTAGATTTCCATCTCTCAGTTTTACGCAAAAAGTATTCAAATTAGGCATTATTCGGCTCTATACGCACAATTCTAATTGAAAAGTCTGTCCCACTACAAGGCGGGAAAAATCTAGTCATAATTTTTGTTGAGTAAAATGAAGAGATCCCTTAATAAAAGATAATTGGAAAATGTATTTGACAAAGCCTCTAAATCTTTCTGCTCCAGATATTTCCCAGGATGAAGAATTGGAAAAATCTAAGTTCGAAGAGTTCAAAGTCAGATTTAATCAACAAGAAGCAGAAAACTCTGCAAATGAAGAAGTTTCGGAAGGAAAAAGATAGGAATTATTTAAACTAGGCTTTTGAGAATGGTATAAAAATTTATTATAAATTTATTAATACAAAATACAAAAGTTCGCTATGTAAATTCTCTTGCATAGAGCTAATTAAAATAGATTGTACAGCACTCAACAAATAGTTTTCGATCTTGGATTTTTTAAATCGATAAATTCCTCGAATTGAATGTCCAAACTTTTAGTTTAGACATGGAATTGAAGATATTTTACATTTGAAATAGTATCACCTTTTTATTTTTGATTTGCTTGCCCGTTGACCCAACAAATAATAAATGCATTGGTGATATAAATTGTCAAAAAAAGATTGTAGAAAGATATTCGAATTAATTTGTAGACTTATGTATAATAAATAATTATTTGTAAGCCTATTCTAAGCTCAGATACTGCAAACTAGTTTACTTTAAATCAAATATATGGCGATATCATTGGCAAATAAACGACGAAATTATAGAAATGTATCATAAATCTTTAAAGTTACAGTGGCTCGGGTGGTAGGACACGATGCTCCCAATTTCGGACCTCGGGTTCGATTCCTGAGCCTGTACCAATGGCAAAATCTTCTACGTACGGTCTACTGTAGCTCTGAGGGGATAGAGTACAAAAGCCTAATGGCTAAGTTCTCTGAACAGCGAAGGTTGCCTTTATAAAAAATTATTAACTCTAACCATCATAAATCTTTAGCGCTGTAATTTTGTATGCTCTGCCGCGGTTTTGTTTAACTTGTGACCAAAATTTCAGATGGTCACAAATTAAATAAAACTACTTAAGATAGTTATTTAATATACGATTCACATATTTAGACTTATTCCTTTCGAGGAATTCCTATGTAATACAAACAGCTGATATTCTTGACTAATTTTCAAATGTTTATCTCCTGCTGCAAAATAAAATTTCTATAAATTTTTTTGTGGACTAGAATAAAATAATAAGACTGAAAAATCGATTTAAATTTTCATCCACTCACTGCTGTTTGTGTTATGTAGGTGATATTCCTATAAATCATTCTTTGGTCGGTTCTGAAACCTATCCTAGTATTTCTAACTTAAATACGTGATGCACCATTCTTTGTTTAAATTTAGTAACTGGTATTAAAAATCATACGATGTATCTATTAAAAAGAGGAATAATTTTCATAAACTTTTTATATACATTGTATAACGCATACTAATGTTCTTAACACAATAGAGTAAGTAATAATACTTAAGACCAGAATTTTATAACAATTAACAACAATATTCATAAGGAATTTACTAAGTACGCAAGGCAACTTCTCAAAAGTCACGGAATCAAGTAGGATTTCGCAGAATTTGGTTTAAATCATCACTTAAAGTAATAGTCAGAGTCCGGAAGTTTTGCGCAAGAAATATGCACTGAATCAGTGACTGATAAACTCTCATCCTGCTGGCGTAGAAAATTTATCAGCGTTTAAATTAGTCTATAAAAAATTGCCAATAATCTCTAAACATGATTGCACACTCAGAGAGTTTAGGAATATTAAGTTTTTAAATGTTTAAATTAATCATTTATCATTTTCTAATTGAACACATCTTTTGCACAAATCTTCCTCCCCATTAATATTACAACTCGTAGTTAAGGCACTAGATTTGAGTTTTGATCAGTCGTTTTTATCATCGTTTGTAAACTGACGAATGGAAAAATGATTTTTAAGTTTATTTCTCGAGCTTCACTCTCTAGAAGTAAAACTGAAGAAGAATACTCGTCTTGATACGATTATAAATCTAAACAGGGAATTTTCTAAGGGAAATTTTTAATCAGAATTATGAGCGTCTCTTTTAAACAATTATCCCTCAGAATACACCTTGCTAAAGAAGTAAAACTATTCACATTCTTAACAATTCTATTTCATTCCCTCGCGTTAAAACGAGCAAACAAATGGAACTGGATGAAAAGAGCGTACAGAAGTGTAAATCATTTAAAATCGTTTAAAAACGAACTGTTTCATGAAAAAACAGCGTTTAAACTCTCTTAGGTTTTGAGACAATCGCATATTCAGAATCGTTGTAGACCTTATGCTCTGGTTCTGCATTGCTATTAGTCGATTTTTTTCTAATCACTCCATATCCTAAATGACTATCATCCGCAAGTCTGACAGCGTACATGTCATCAACGAAGTCATAGTCATTTTTATTTGGACTTGCATCGGCAGTCAAAGAGGGAAGAGGCAGTGATTTAGGAGGTATATTAATATTTGGAGTTCTATATGTAGGATTATGATCAGATTTATGTATTGTCCCAAAATACTGGAGCTTATCATAGTCTGATTCGTCAGATTTATGTGGAAGCGTGTTATGGATTATTGGCGAAGTTGGGGTGGGAATTTCTCTACTTATCTGACTTCTGATTGAACTCTGAGAACTGAGTGGAAGTGGCGTCACCATTTCGTATTGCGAATCCTCTTCTTCTTTCTTTGCTTCACTAGAGGCTGAATTCAATCTCTCCATGTGTGGAACCCTATAAATAAGATTTTATATCACAGTAAATCTTAAAATGATGGTGCTAGTGAGAGTAAGGACTTAGAAAAAAATCGTCTCCTCACCTATCAATTCCATGAGTTCTCCAAGCGTCACTTCTCACCTCCACAAGATCATAAGAGTTGTTATCATTCTTTGAACTTGTACTACTAGAACTTTCGTGATCCGGAGAAGAAATCGCATGTAACCGTCTGTATTTGCCACTCGTTGATGCTTCTGGAAACTCGATTTCAAGATATTTCTTGTCCATGGGTGTGAGAATAGCCTTTCGAGGTGGTTTTATAGGTTTCTGCTTTGGAATTGGCGGAGGCGGTTTGAACAAAGTAGTGGAACCTACACTAGAAGTTGAAGAGTTTAAGTGTTTCTGAGAAGATGAGGAAAAATCCATGTCGATTAAATGACTGGAGCTGTTTGGAGACGGAGGTAAGGGAGATCGAGATCCAGCTTCCATGGATAAGGCGGCGTGGAATTGAGCGTCATTGCATTCTATACTTGGACTAGTTTCGCCACTGAGCAATTTCTTCATGAATTTCATTTTCGATTCGATGCATCGGAAAATTTCCTGTCGATTTTTGTGCTCCAGGTGGAAAGAACCTGCGCCAGATTCGCATTTTCTCCCAGCTTCAAAGGTAAAAGAACCATCTTTGTAACCATATTTTCTTATGTATCTGTATGGCCAAGTGTAGAGGAGCACGTCATTATCGAGGAGTTTAATTTCCGCAGCGGCAACGACTAAAGTGTAATTTTTGGAATCCAGGCCACAAAGTTTGGAAGCGTCGGTTTCGACGAGTCTTACGGAAAAAATCCCTTCACCACTTGTACAGTATAGCTCGTTGTCTTCTTCTATTGTTTGACTTGAAATATTGTCTTTAAATGCTACTGATTGGAAGGCACTCATCCAGCTAGTCATCTCGGATTCAGAGGCACAGCCGAAGTGGTGGACACCCGATTTGGTAACAACCTGGAAATAAAAAGGTTACATGACTCATTGAAAAGATCTTTGAAAAGTCATTATTATTTATATTTTCCTCTTTCTATTTAAGAAAATGCAGAAAATTTAAATGTTGAAAAAAACAATTATTTCATTTTACACAAAAAGTAATAAAATTAGATATTGTTACTCACTATATGCAAATTCTATTTTAAAAAAGAATCCCATTACAGAACGAAAAAGTTAATAGTTATAATATTTGTTAAGAAAAATGAAAAGTTTAAATTTTGAAGTTGAAACTTGGATCTAATATCCTTAAGGGCATGCACAAAACTGCCATTACCTAATAACTTGAATAGATTTTTAATGAAAGTCGGATGTTCATTTTTATTCCCTTTACGTTTGTTTGGTGGGGAAAATCCGTTCAAGTTATTATTTTATGAGCAAATTCTCTTAAAAGAATTGCCCACGTGACAGTTTGGTACATGCCCTTAAGGGGATATGGTGTGATTAACATTTTAACGCATCTAATGTGATTCAGGAAATCCGCTTCTTTATGATAGTATTAATCTGAAATATTTCATGAGAAACCTACGGTGAAAACATTAGGCTGATTGCTTGGTGCAATTTTAACACAAGCTTCCAATGTTATAATTCGTTGAGTAAGTTGTTGTGTTAAAGCTTCATCTTGGTTATCGTATACTTCCAGCCTATCGATTCCATAACTACTAGCTTTGAATAGTTGGCAAAATCTTTTGTGCCAACTTTTCTGTAAAAAAAAAGAACAATATTGAGACAATTAGATAAAACGAAAAGAGTCGATGAAAACAAACATTTTTTAAAATCTATTTTTAGATTTTATAGTGTAATAAATTTAGGATTTCGATAATAAAGTTGCGGATGTGATCATATAAAACTTTCTTTATGAACTATGTACATAAACTTGGATTATAGCTATAAATTAAAATGTATATCTATTATAAGGTTTCAAAATCCGGAAATTATTCCTTATAATACCTTTTAGTATGACAAAAACGGTAATCAATGAAATAGGAGAATTATTTATTCTAAACATGTTTGTTTTCACTCAATTTAAATTCAACTTCAAATGGTATAGTTATAATTCTATTATTAATACCAAAATATTCACAATTTTTAAATATTAATTTTGTGTAATTAAATTCGAAGCTCTATAAACTCATAATGATGATATTTTTATTTCACAATATTTCTATATATAAAACCTATATAGTTCCGGAATAATAGACTTGAGCAAAAGATGATTAAATATTCCCTTAAATATCAATTTTTTTTTGCAAGAATTATAAAACATATATATATATATAAACAATGAAAGTCACGCTATTATAAAATCTCTAAAGTTGAGTTTGCCATAAAACTGTTTTATCCTAATTGTTGAATATTTTATAGATAAAGAAAGATAGGAATTTTCTTTGTAGTATAAAAGCCTATAATGTTATGCATGCACCTATTCTAAGTTATCGCTAACTAACCTTGAGCTGGCCTAACATTCCTTGTGGAGGAAAAAGCAACATCCCTTGTTGCACAGGTTCTTCGACTTTCATCGTACAAAAATCACTAGGATAACACAGTACACAGTCGAAATGATTTTAAATCCCTCTTTTGGCAAAAATCAACTGTTTTACTTTCACTCCACCTTTTCCTGTCACTATTTCCTCTCCTCGTCTAGCACATTTCACTTCTTCTCTGTCTTTCTCTTCATAGATGTTTGACAGTTTTCGGAGCAAGGCAACAATAATTACCGTTTCTTCAACCCATCGCAAGTTAAAAAAAATATGACAACATGAGTGAAACACACGATAAATCCATTTGGGTTAAAAGTGAAATATTTCTATTGCATAGACTACTAATTATGCGGATTTTTTCCTTTTAAAAAATAAACCGTACGCTCTAACTATACCGCGTACCACATAGTTCGCAATAGTTCGTATGATTCGTATGTGGAATTCCAACCTCACGACTAACCTCCGAATACGATTTTTGTTACTCGAAGATTACCGAAGTTTTACGAACGTCGTGTCTTCGGGTCGGCCATCTTTTGGTGCGAAATTTAAATATGAAGAGAGCGTTCATAGAAATATAATGGAATTTTAATATTATTCAAATGCAGCACTCGGGGGCTCTTTTATGTCAAATTTCTACACACTTTGGGGATTTCTAAATTAAAAATTATGCGATATTGAAAGACCGAAAGTAAGTTTATATATAACTAGCTGAATTCAAATTACTTTCATAAATTTAAACGGATTTTAAAAGTATTTTAAGGGAGTTCAAAAAGACTTTATATAATTTTAAAGAATTTCAAGAGACTTGAAAGATTTTAAAGAGATTTAAAGAAAATTTAAAGAATTTAAAAGAATTTCATGAGATTTTAAGGGCTTTTATTAGAGTTTAAGGAATTTCAATATTTTTTAAATTATTTGAAAAAGTTTTTAATTATTATCAATCATTTAAAATGATTTCAAGGAACTAAGAGGTGTTCCAGAGAATCTAAATTTTTTTTGTCAAGATTATAAAAAAATTTGATTATTTCAACGGGCGTAATTTTTTTTTAATTAGATTAAAAATTATATATTTAAAAAAATATAATTTTTTTAGTAGAGTACTATTTAGAAGCAATATATATTATTCTTTTAAATTCATTTGGAATTCTTTTGAATACATTTGATTTTTTTTTAATTCTTTGGAATACCATGGAATGCCTTTGGATTTTTTTGCGTTTATTATTATTCTTGTGCGAATTATATTGAATGTGTTTGAATTCTTCAAAATTACGTAGAATTCTCCAGAATTGGTTACATGTACGCTTTATTTTTATAAAAAAAAGAAAACACAATTTATAATAAAATAAACTTAATTAATATTTTTTCCTTCGTAAATTGAGAAAATCTAAATGGGCTTCGATCGCCTCGTTATTTATTTAAATAATGACCTTTTTTCGTTCGATTCCGAGTATACTTTGATTGCAAATTGAGTTCAGACTGCTTCACGTTCGCGTCTAAGAAATATGTTGTTCCACTGGGTATTTCATAAAATAATGAAAACATTAATATTGAAGTCAAGGCCTTTATATCAGTGTGCAAGAAAAAATGTTCAGTGATCGAAGAGCTACCTTTCACATCAGTTAAAATGATTTCCTTTCTGCTCTTCTTCCTGATCATCGATATTTCTAAGGGATATAACGACTTTCCATCTCTTATGAATGCAAATGCAACCATGGGTTTGTTAACTACTCTCTAATTCTATCGCAAGATTATTAGTTATATTTGTAATATTGTAAAAACTTTTCTGTTTTCCTGCATTAAAAAAAAATTAATTAACACAAATACAATGCCTTACACAAAATTATACATTTCTTTTCTGTGATATTAAATTAAAAAGAAAGTTTCATTGTATATTTTTCTCTTTTTTCTTTTTACAGCGGTTGTCGTTGAGAAAAGTTTTTTCAAGGAAGAAAAACTGTATGAAAATACTATGTCAAAAATTTCTGAGACAATGAATAGTGTTATTAGAGAATGGATGGAAGTAGGTGGAATCGAAGTAAAAGTTTATTCAGATGCGAGAGTTAATCTCCATAGAGGTAGCAAGTAACTCTACATTTGTAATAAAATATGTATGGTATTAATAGAGATTAATTAAATATTCTACTCCTGTAGATTACACTGTATTATTTTCTATTGCAACATGTCGACGGACGTGGGCTTTATTTAGAATAGCACAAAAAGAGAGACTTGTACACATTGCCATAACTGGTAAGATAATTTTTATTAATTAAGTTAAGTAGCTTTAATTCTGAAAGGTGGAACTAAAATGAAAAAAACTAGTTGAATTTTTTAAGAAAAATGACTGCTTTAAATTTCGTATAATAGTTTTATGTTAGAGGTAGACAGTATGTTTTTGAGAACATATAACAATAGGGAATTAAAATTCGGAGATTGTCCCTAAGCAATAATCCTAATTTGTTAGAGTCACGTTTCCTATCCCTAAAGCATTTGTGAAGAGCTGAGGTGATTCTCCAGTTTCCCTAGCTTCATTTTACCTTACAGGCAGCGTAAATAATACTTGCTTGTAACTTAATTTCTCTCAAGGGAAAAACAAACATTCTTGGCTGAAATACGATCTTCATCTGGTATAATCTTTGAAAATTCAACCCTAATTTCATACCAAATTCAATGGAATATTTCCTGGGCATTATTCAAAAAATTTTTGTTAATAGATTCAAATTGTCCACGTCTCCCAGATCAGGAAGGTATTAGCATTCCTCTCATAAATCCTGGACAAGAGTTGCCTCAATTATTCTTGGACTTAAGAGCTTCCGGTTCATTCTCATGGAAGAAAATTAATATTCTTCATGACACCTCCTTCAGTACGTACAAAACAATTTCAAGTAAACTATTAGAAACATGAAAAAATATTTGAATGCTCTTCAGGTAATTATTTCTGAATGTAATATTTATTTAGCCATTAACCTGATTGACTTAAGAATCTACTCAAGATCGCTTTCTCGTGCTGTTATTTATTTCGAAATTATTCTTTTCAAGAAAGAGACACCATTAGCAAAGTCCTCAAAGTTTTGTCGATTGAATTGCCAAAGAAAAAAGTGACAGTGGCTTCAATATCGCTATTTGCGATCAAATATGAGAAGGATTATCAGATAATGAGACAGCAAATTATGAAGACATTAACTGATTTCCAAGTTGAACAATTAGGAAACAGTTTCATGATTATTGCAACCGTTGATATGATGAGTGCGCTGATCGAAGCCGTGAGCAATTCATTTCAAACAAATTAATAGTTAGCTTCATTTCAATTATTTCAAGCATATTTTCTTAAAATATGGTATTTACTTCTGTATTATTGCTTCATCAAGAAAGGAGTTTTATTCGAGATGGAAATCGCTTTACTAATTCATATTTATTGCAAATATCCATTTTTAGTTGCTTTTTACTTTTATTACACTTTAGCGGAAGGTGTGACAATAATTTCGCAAACGAAACTTTTTACAACTTCTTGAATTTTATTGAATTGATATAATATAAAAGATTGATATTTTACATTTTTAAAGGCACGCTCATTGAAAATGGTTCATCCTGAGAGTCAATGGCTCTACATATTAAGTGACATCACAAAGCGCAAAACTAACATTAGTGCATTTGCTGATAAATTAATTGAGGGCGAAAATGTAGCTTTTATTTACAATGTCACAGAATTTCGTGATTCTTGCCAAGTAATTAATTATTTATGGATTTAGACATTAAATTTAAACTATGATAATAATTAAAATTACCATTATCTGTCTTTTAGTCGGGGCTATTTTGTCACGTAAAAGAATTGATTAAAGCTCTCTCGCGGGCTTTAGAAGCTTCCCTTCAAAGTGAAATAGACTTATTTTCAAAAGTTAGTGACGAAGAATTCGAGGTTCTCAGATTAGCAAAAGATGAAAGACTAAAAGAGGTGGTTCGATATGTACATGTAGGTATTAATGGTTAAGTTAATGGAACAAAAATTTATTTATTTAATGGTGTTCTGAAAATGTCTCAAAAAAGCAACACTGACAATTTCGCTGAATAATTTCGCGTCTTGACATTTTGTTGCATCATGAGAATGGCCAAATTCCAGTTTTGCTACATTTGTTTCACAATATATTTGGGGTATTTTGTGGCATCCTAAAGAGGGGGTAGGGTGGGAGTGAATTTAAATTAATGTAGCAGTTTCATTTGAAAGGGGTAAATGAAATAAAATATAATTAATTTTTCACACCCTTTGATTATTTGTTGCTTAATGCGCATTTAAATATTCTAAAACATTGTTTTTGACCTTCTTTGTACTATATTTATCAGTTAGAAAAAGAAACAAAGAACTTTAATTTTCGTCAGATTAGACGTCTGATTTCGGCCCAATTTGCTAATTAATAAAATAGTGTCAATGTTTTCCTACATGTTTCAAGATACTAACTTTTTAATCTAATTGCTTATGCCTCTCTGTCTGTGATTCTATCTTTCTGTCTGGCTTCGACTCTGGTAAAGTTTATGTATTTGTGTCTGGCAGAAAGCCCTTGCTGAGGAGAGATCAACTTCCGGAGGTAATTGCGGCCAATGTTTATCTTGGAAGATTAGCTCCGCAATAACTTGGGGAAATTCATTCGATTCTGTTCTGGCAGGAAAGGGACAATTAATCGATTCTGGGTCGTGGTCTCCGGGACCAGGATCTAATTTGTCAGGCTCTATATTCCCCCATATCGATTTTGGCTTTAGGGGTAAAACCTTGCCAGTCATCACCTATCATGTACGTTTGCATGAATTTTCTTCGACTGGATACTCAATACTCATTCACCCATAACTCATTCTTTATATAAATTTACATTAGTCGTTTTCTACTAATTCAGATTTTTAAAGTAATTTCTATGTGTATTTTCCTGAAAAATGATTATAGAACCCTCCATGGCAGATAGTGCAATATTCCGATGATGGGGTTCCAACTTATGACGGTCTAACTTTCGACATTGTTCAGCATTTGAGTGAAAAGTTGAATTTTACGTATAAAGTCATCGTGGCAACCGGTTATGGATTATCGAAACCGGTGAACAGTTCAAGTGGAGATGCTTCCAAAAAGGTACATTTTTAATCAAGTGTTTGGTAACTTTCACAGAATTGATGCACTCTAGGAAATATTTCTTTATAATATTTTATATAATTTTAGAATCAGGTGTCAAAAAATAAAAATCAAATGTCAGAAAATAAGAACCTGACGAACAATGGATTTTCTGATGAGAAAATAACGGAAAGATTGGCTGAACTGGTTAAAAATAAGAAAGTATTCTTTGGTGCTTATGCTTCTACTGCTTATGAAAGCAGGAAAAGTGTAGTTAACTACACTGTGCCAATTTCCGTGCAAACTTATACTCTCTTGTCGCCTAAGCCGAAACCGTTGTCAAGGGCTTTGCTCTTTATCTCACCTTTTTCGAGTGGGGTATATACTATACTATACCATTTGCATATATTTTTTTAGAAAATAGATGTTAATTTAAAATAAAAATGGCATTCAGTGACGAGATCTTTGATCTTAAAGAAAAAGCGTTGCTTGTGGATCATTCACATTCTTCGGGTTTTGTTATCGGCAAACATGAAACATAAAAAATGATATTGCTGCATAAAATTTTAACACAATCGTAAAAATCCAGACAAAACGTTGAAGTCATAAATTCGTATGCACTGGGTGTTTCTTTTTTGAAGCTTCATTGTTTAGATAGAGTTTCAACGATTTATTGGGATTTGCTTAATGATTGGATAAAATGTAGGATTTCATGAACGTTTTATTCAATAATTGATATACAGCAATCAATTTCATCCAAGTAATAAAACGTTAATGAAATTAATGAAACATAAGTTTTACAATAATTAAATTTAAGTAAGAATTTGCAAACACGGTGTATATGAACAGAAGCGAATTATTAAGCGAATTACTTCCTTTCAGAAGCAAAAAGCAGTTAAGATGCTGAATTTAAAAGATGCTGAACTGTTACTTTATTATTTATTTTATAGTAGTTCTTCCTTTTTAGACGTGGGTCTGTCTGGCTTCTGCCATTATTATAATAGGGCCAATCTTGTATCTCGTACACAAGTTGAGTCCGAAACCATTGATTGGTGTAAAGGAAGCTGTAGGGTTGAACACGCCAAACGAATGTGTGTGGTACATCTATGGAGCTCTTTTGCAGCAAGGTATATTGTATTATTATATATATATATGGTATATTATGCATATATGCTATCTTCTGGTTCGCAGAAGCATATCGTTAAATAACATAATGCGCATTCTGTGCAAATCATCGGCCTTGTCGATACTTAATATCATACTTCTTGCTAAAGACGTTAAAAAGCTATTTATCTACAAATTGTTACTGTGGGCCTATTTATATTTGCTTTAAGAAACTCTTTCCCATCGAAGGTAATAACATAGAATTACTAACACATTGACATATCAATTATTAAAGTTGAATGGTAAATCATTAAAATCCTAATTGAAAGAAAAAAACGTTTTTTCCGAACACTTTTCTAACATTCTTTGCTGAGGACGTTTTCTAAAACTTCATTCTCACAAATTGATTTTTTTAAACCCCTTTTCCAAGTGATCTTTTTCAAAATCTTATCTTAACTTTTTTTTCCATCCCCTGTTCTAAACTAATTCTCCAATCATCCTTTCCAAACTTCTTTTTCCACACTCTTTTTTTTAAAACTGTTTTCCAACCGCAATTTTTAAACCTCCTTTTCTAAACCCTTTTGCCCACCTTTTTCAAAACCCTTTTTCCTTGTACTACTCCTTTTTCCTACCCCGATTTCTAAACCTCCTTTCCAAGCCTTTTCTTCAATATATCAATTAAAATGAAAACCAAAAATATCGATAAAATAAATACCGAATTTTAAAATTCCCGATATTCAAATTTATCGAAGTATATAATTTCCTAATTGTACAATTAACGGATCATAAGTATAATGATTCTTAAATTTCCAAAAGTTAAATTTATCAAAAATATATCATTCAAATAATTAATATAATTAGGTAAAGAAATTATCAAATATTTTAAGTAATTATCATGTGAATTATTTTATGAACCCCAGATATGCCTCTTCAAAAAACTTTTAAGAATTGAATAATTGATTTACTTAATTATCCAATGTATTATTTAAGTTAAAATAAATTTTCGGTAAATTGTAATTTTCGAAAATTTTAAGGATTTGCTTCAGTATTTATTTTTTCGGAAAAAGAGGTTTGGAAAAATATGGGGGAAAGGGAGTTGGAAAAGGGTGTTTGGAAATAATAAATGTTCTTCAAATAATAAAGATATTTTAATAGTTCTTTGTAAATCCTCGCCCAAAGAAGATAGATTAAAAACTAAAATTGTTTCAAATACTTAAATTTTATTTGTACAACACAGGTGGAATGAATTTGCCTCGAGCTGATAGCGCTCGCTTAATAGTGGGGACTTGGTGGCTCGTCGTCATGGTCCTTGTAGCAACTTATTCCGGAAGTCTGGTAGCATTTCTGACATTTCCAAGAATGGACGACACGATTTCTTCCATAGATGACCTTCTCTCACGCAGCGCCGAGTTTACATGGAGCTTCCCAAATGGAAGTTTCTTAGAGGAATACCTGCAAACGACCGAGGAACCAAAGTACCAGGAACTATTCTCAAAAGCAGAGAGACACAATTCCATCAACGATCACAATATTATTTCTCGGATTCGAGAACGAAATCATGTTTTAATAGATTGGAAATCGACTCTTACATTTCTGATGAGGAAAGATCTTTTAGATTCTAATCGATGTCATTTCTCTCTTAGTTCTAATGATTTTATAAGTGAACCAATTGCGATGATGATTGGTCAAGAAAGTCCTTATTTGAAGATGATCGATAAAGAGTAAGTTGAATTAATATTTATTTGATGAATAACATTTATACGTATTGGGCTGAAGTTTCAAACGTCCATACTCCGACGAATTTGTTATTCTTCAAAGATTATCACTAAAAAATTCTTTTAATTACAATAATTCTTTTATTGAAATATAAATGTTTTTGCAAACAATATTTTTAAGAGTTGATGAGAAATGTTTAATGAATTTTTTGTAGATTAAAAAGAATGCATGAAGCAGGATTGATAGAAAAATGGACTCTTGAAAGAATGCCGATGAAAGATGAGTGTTGGGAGGCACCTGGAAATAGTCAGGAGACTGATAATCATAAAGTAAACATGGGGGACATGCAAGGGATATTTTTTGTTCTCGCTATTGGTAAGAAAGAAGTAGCGATTTAAAATAAATTCAGTTATAAACAATATTTTTAGAATAATTAGTTAAACAGCAGGATCAATATATTCTTCAGGATAAAATTGGATTTCTATAGAGATGATCAATTTTCAAGAAGGCTTTAAATAGACAGAAATTGCTCAGTCTAAAGGATATTGTTAACATTATTCAATAATTTGTAGCTTTGTCTTTTGCGTAATGTCAAAAATGAACGGAAGTGCAAAATGAAGTCCAATCTTGCCCATAAATCTGTCGATTTGAATGCAGTAATTTGTTTTTTCCTTGACCTTCTCGAGATGTTTAAACTAATCGATATGTTTAGTTTTCTCGATAAATATAATTTAATACTCTAGCCTTTTGTTCATCTTTCGTATATTTTTCAGGTTTTATAATTGCAACAATTGTAATTAGTTTCGAGTTCGGCTGGCATAAGAAGAAAGAGGCTTACGAGAGAAAACTGATTCGTCCTTTCGTCCCCTAGAATAAATGTTAACTAAAAGGAAATAAATTAAAGCATCATTTTAAATTACAAAGAATTCTTTCGCCTCATTTGCATCTAACTCACACAAAATTGTTGCTGATTTGTAGTTTAGTGGATATGAAATAAAGGAATAGAGTAAATCGGTGGCGCGAAGCAATTACCTTAAAGGTTTCATTGTTGAACGATCGCTATGTATTTAGCAACGATACAAGGCAGTGGGTAAAAGTCTTGAAATTACATAATAGATAATGAGTCTCCCACTCGAAACCACTCGCCATGGGGCACTGTCTTATTACGCTATTCACTCTATAATGAATGAAAACTATAATAACTAGGCTTCTGGAGTTAGTGCCAATCTTTCAGACTTCAGTAAGCAAACCAACTTATTTGACTAAAGACCCTCTTTCAAAAATGTTAAGGGTAAGTCTGCCGTAGACTTTTATATAAAAAATTTGTTTTTCGCGAGTAAATATTCTCCTAAAACATGTTCGGTTGAGAAATACGACTTATGTCACTTTTAAACCGAAAAATTGGTTTTCTTGGTCGAATTGTTTCTCTTACTATAAGGTAAAAGTCCCAATTCCTGCGCCACCTTAACAATTGCAGTAAAGTTATCAATTTTAACAGAGAACGGCTCTCAATAAGACCTTTGGATTGGATTGGATTGGGCCAAAATTGTCACACTTTTAGTCGGAAATTGACCGTCTAGCTTCCAAAGGTAAGTTGCCATTCAGTAAAGTTGTCAATTTTGTCAGGATTGTAATTTCTGTCGCTTTATCCGCATTAGAATATTGCACAACCTTGTTTTTAGACTTTTTTGAAATGTTTTTGTAAATAAAAATGAAAAAAATTTTTTTTTTGTCAGATTAAAAGTCTGATCTATCAGTCGAATGGAACAGACCACTGGTGGCAAGAAATAATAGATATTAAGTGATAATATCTGGATGTTAAATCGTAATAAATCTGCTATTTAACTATGGTACGACTATCTAGATATTTAGACAGAATATCTTCAGATATTAAATTTAAATATCTGAGGAGATTTAAAAACCTGTAATATCTTAGATATTTGTTTATAATTATATTCTTAATTTAAAATGAATCAATTTGACTATCTAAACAATGTAATTTCGATCAAAATGAATAAAATAATTAATATTGGAAGTTCATCGCCAAGATGCAAACTGCTTACTGATATCCAAATCCACACTGCTATAAATGAAATAAAAAGATATTATTATACAGATTTAGAAAAAAAGTATATTATAACAAATTATGTTAGAAAAGTGTAATAGGTCTAACAAGTTAGATTTTTTAGGTTATAGGTTTGCCAAAATATTTTAGACATCATTTTGCACCTTTTGCACTTAGGTATGGAAACTTAATACTCACAGCTTCACAGAACTATGTGAGAATCACAATATTAAGTATATCTAATGTATACAGATGCACACACAGTATCCATGGTTCTAAATTCTGATCAATAATGCGATCAATTCTCGAACCAAAGTCGTTGATGCACTCGTAGACGCGCGCTGCGCGCGCACGAATGTTTACCATCTGAGATATTATTAAAGTTTAATATCTCAAATTATAAAAACCTTAATATCTTCTGTGTTTAACACGTAATATCTTTAAAAAGTCGATATATTACACGATAATAGCTATTATGTGATAATATCCAGATTTTTAATATCCAATTATTAATATCCAGTTTTCTCTGCGAATTGGGACTTTTACCTTGATAGTTTTCTCAGTGAAAAGGAACAAAAATGAATATCACATAATAAGTGCGTATACGCATGTATGTCAGATTCTCGTGTAAATATGTTTATGAAATGAGTATTAATTGTTCTGTTTCTTTGTGTCGAGCTCTTTTCTTCTCCGTCATTACACGTAGTTGAGCGCGATCACCGATCAAGATCAACGAGGGTTACAATGGAAGCTCGAAGTTTGCCTAGATTGCTGATGCGTTATATAAGATCGTATAGCGTGTGAGCGTAAGAAAAAAAAAGGAAACCATTAAAAAGAAAAGGCGAAGCAAAGATATGATACATAGAAGTAGCATTCATACAAATACAACGGAAAGTTGGACTCTTTGGGTATTAATCCTTGTTGTTTTACCTGTCAGATTAAAATCACTCGAAATATTTATGCACCTTCATTAGAGCAATAAGACTCAACTACTTTTGCGAATTTCGTACTATTTCCGGCTTTAATTGAGTTTCATGAGATAATTTGAATTTAATTTAGGTATTTAGGTATTAGGATGAATTAGCATTTGTAATTTACAATTCACTGTCTGTGATAATGGCATTATTTTAGTTAATCATCTTGTCTAGAAGCTATTCTGTGCGATTTTTAATTTCAAAGATTATGACTTTTCAATTTAAAATTTTGGATAGGTACCAATTCCTGCATCTTTCAGAGAGTATTGAGAATGACATGCGTGAAAAAAATGTAACGAGATGTGAGAAAATATTGAAATTTTGAGGAATGTTGGTATATTTTTAGAATGAGGAAGAAGTCAATGGAAAATTTGTGGTACCTGCTACGTTGGGGAGGAATTATCGCGTGAAATGATGGTACGGGGTTATCTACCTGACGACCTTGCGTGTTAAAATCTCAGAGAGTCTTGAGGGCCCCGTAGCGAGAACCGCGTTCCGCGGCAGTTCCGCAGAAGAACGCGTCCAGCAAAGACATTAATTCTTCTAATCCTCTTGATAAGTCTCGCGCGTTTCAAGTAAATCATGCAAAAATATTAAGTGAAGAAGCTGAGCATTTTCGGATTTTCAGATTTCTTGAGATCAGAACTGAGATTCGATAGCAAAGCTGAAGAAGAAAATGGGATTAACAACATGGATTATCCTCGCAAAACGTAGGTGGAAATACTCTTTATTTAATTAGATATTGAAGATAAAAAAGAATCTTTCAGAACTTCAACTATATTTATAAGATTCAAGTAAAAAATAAGTAATACATTCTGTGATTAAATGAAATTTTTGAATCTATGCATCAATTCCAAAATTGACGGTTGACGATCAAACATAAATAATAACTCATGATGTGCTTTTAGAATTGTTCAATTACTAGCAAAAATAATTAATAATAATAATAAGTATTTTAAGCGATTTCACAAAGACTTTAAACTATTTTTAGAGGTTTTAAGTGATTTTATAGCCAATTTAAAGGAGTTAATTTAATTCAGTTGAATTTCAAAAAATTAAAAAACATTCAAAAAAGACAAAAATTAATTGAATTCAAAAGAATTATGAAAAAAGTCTATATATATGTGAATTCAGTAGTGTTTTGCTTTTCTTTTTTTTTTTTTTAAAACAATCGCAGAATAATCAGAAGATTGGAAATTATAACTTAAAAGTATCACCTAACTGTTTTGACTAGAATATTGGACTATGTCTTAAATTCTGAATGATCATTTTAAAAGATTTGAATCGCATAATTTTTAAAGTTTAATCGAATTATTTATTATTCAGTTTAAATATATTTTTGAATTTTCTTCATGATTAAGTTAACAAGTTTATTTCTATAGGAATAATTGTATTGTAATTTTTATATATAATCTGATAATTATCTGAATAGACATATGAAAACCAGTAAACTAGCAACTTCTATATCTTATTATTAAAGTTTGTTTCCTCGTCGTGAATGGCCATTATTATGATGCCCGCTACGAGCATTGGATGCGTTCAGCACCTCGACGTCCAGTGGATGTCATGACAGATGTGATCAATGACTTGAGTGTAAAAATTCTTCAACAGTATCATATACCTGGAAATGTCGCATTTTCCCCAACGGGTTTGGGGTTTGTTTTAATCGCTCTCTACGAAGGCTCAACCGGAAGAGGAAGTAAACAGATAGGAGAAGCTTTAAACCTTCCGCATGATCGACAAATCACGAGAATTGGACTCCGAGACATCCATCGAAGATTGCGGGTGAGATTTTTTACCAGGAGAAAATATGAAAATTCGAATTTCCTCATCCTTATGTGCTATAATGATTAAAATTTATTTTAAAGAGTTACCTAAACGCAGAGGGCTTTCTCGGCGGACTAAACTTGAACAAGGACAATACGAGACTGCGTCCTGAATATGAGGATATTTTAAAATTTTACGGTTTTGATTTCACAATTGATGAACAAAACACAACTGACTCGAACACAACTGAGTCGACAGCTGATAACTCAGCTGATAGTTCTACAACCGTTAGTGCAATAATCAGCACAATGCAGGCTTTAGCGGATGGAATGACAACCATCAGTTCCGATGGATCTATAAACCAATCTTCAGGAAATGATGCGACTACGACACCGACTACTTTAACAAATCCAAATGGAGGAAATATAGTCAATGGAGCCAACGGAGCTACTTCAACAGTTCTACCAAATACAAATGGAGCCGCTCCTATAACAAATATTCTCACAACAAATGCTCCCACAACAACAAATGCTCCCTCAACAACAATTGACACATCAGTTGACATCATCACTGTTGCTCCAGGCAATGCAGTTCCCATCGTGCAAGCGATACCTTCTCCAGCTGCAACTGCAAACCCTTTAACAACTCCTATCGCTTCCACTATCCAAATTTTGGATGTTCCTTTAAATACGACAGACATTCCAGCAAGACTATCGAGTACAGCTGCTGAGCCAAAATTGTTAACTCAGACAGTAACAACTTCGACAGCTCGTTCTGATATTTTTAGGTATAATGCTCCAGTTATTGCAGAAGCAGTCACTACTAATGAGCCTGTTACTTCTACAGAGTCTGTTACTACAACAGAACCTACTACAAAAGAACCTACTACAACCGAACCTATTACGACAGAGCCTACTACAATAGAACCTAGTACGATAGAAACTACTACAATTCAATCAAGAACCACTCCAGCTAGGTTTGCTACATTCAGTTTAAGAAGCACCTCAGCGACTGCTAGACTAAGTACATTGACAGTGAGATCATCTTCGTCGGATAGTTTCAGAACTCCATCTTGGTTCAGAGCACCTATTACTTCCACGATGGGATCGCGAATGACCATTCGTGGCGGATCAACCGCAAGTATGATGGAATTGGAAACTGTGTCTGTCGTAGTTATATATGATTCTGAATCAACAGGTGCCTTTCTTTGATATGGTTTCGGATTTATGATGACCTGTTCCAAATTTCGAGTGATGTCTTTTTATACCATATAGTACTATCTTTTAAAAATTGCTTGATTATAAATGAAACAGCTATTTGATTTAGTTACGATTTGAAATGGGTCATCCTGATTTTCTGTAACTTCTTCTTATTTTTCTTCTTTTTAGTTTCATTCTTCTTACTTAGTTAGGTAATTCTCACAAGTAGAACTTTGTAGTTTGCACTCTTTCTAGGTCATTTCTCTTTGAGGTTCGATTTCAATTTCTACATAAAAACAGAATTTCAATGACTATTTTAACTCGCTTTCTCAGAATCCACGACTTCAGTGGAGACGACTACAACCGACCTACCCACTACTACTACAACAGATTTGCCTTATACAACTACTGATATGCCAACATCAACAACAGAAGAATTGACTACCATAATGGATTCTGTAATGGGGGCCCAAACTTTGTCGATGTCGGAGAGTTCTTCTTCAAATAGTGTTCGCAAGAGGAGAAGTGCCGAACATTACTTTTCAACTTATCCAGGTAGTACAACTTGCTAAGTAAAAGATAAAGTTCCAAGCTCAGATTTATGCTAAAAGGTTGATCAATTTAAAACTTTATTTGAGAGCGTCCATTAAATGCGGAGGATTTCTATGGTAGGCGGGGATGGTAAAGTTTTTCTTATGTAAATGTTCTTTGTTTATATGATTTTTGTTTCAAGAAATCAAAGACTTTAACTAATTCCGATGAAATTAGAATTTTATTCTTATTAAAATCTAGACACTGATGATATTTGGCGCAATCAAATGCAATTTCCGTCGGAAGCATTCCGGACGGATCGGATGTTTAATCGTATTTTCTTAAAAACTACTTTGCGAGATAATTAATTTTCATCCAAAATAAGCACTTTTAATTGGAATTTCTTGGTTCTTTAATATATGGTATTACATCGAATAAAATTATTTGATCTTAAGAAAATATCAAAGATTATGAAACAGCAATATCCTGATCGAAAGTGCCTCCCACAAAAAAAATCTTACAGAAAACATGGTTGTTAAGTTCTGAGTCCCGGAACGATTAATCTTTCAAGTTTGAAATGAATCAGAAAATTCTAGTTGGAAGAAAATAAAATAAATTCTATAATTTGTAAGATATTTCGAAAATAGAAAACTTTAGAGAGAATCGTGTTTCTGTCATTTCTGACTTCAGATGATGGACTCTGGATGCAACATTTAAACATTTGGCGAGGAGCCCTGGAGGCTGATGAGGCAGCTGTCAGGGATTCTAAACAAATAGCGTTTCTGGTAAATGGATGCGATGTGGCTTCCGTATCAGCTGCAACCTACACCGCAGTTCTACCCTTCGCATATTTCCCTTCATTGAAGGCCGTGGCAGTGGAATTTCCTCTGGATGTCAGTTTCTATGCGTATTTTATCTCCCCATAAAGAGACCCATTTCATGTTTCACAATGTTCAATGTGAAGGCTTGCTTACGAGCACAGTGGCAGCTACTTCATACTTAACATACTTCATTTTATGCCAGTCTGCAAGCAAGACCCTGAAAATAAACTCAATATTATTGGTCGTGGAATGAAACATAAATACGATTGTTACTTCACTTCATCTCGATTGAGCCGGGCTTTAATTGCACTCTTAAACATAATTGATTCCATTTTGAAGCGAGGATCTGATTAATTAATTTAGTAATTATTTTTGCAAGCGAACATTTACTTAATAAACTTCACTGCTTTCTTTTTACAAAAGGGAAACTATTACCAAATATCTACATCAAATTATCAAAGCATGAATAATAAGTGTTTCGTCTTGTTGAGAAAATATGTACAATTGTAGAGCTACTGGAAGGGAAAAGCAGTAATAGATTACGCGGATTGGATAACGTGAAGTAAAATGATAATCTTCCGCAAAAGACGAAGTTTACCAAGCGTGAAAATTATACAAAGAGAGTTCAACGAGCGAGACGCATTTCGAGACGGGATTGTCGCCAAGGGTCATTTTAAGAAGCATCCGTTTTTCCTGCGACGTCCTTCCACAATTTCCTTGACTCACATGTCTCATCTCGCGTAGAAAGACTTCATTTAGATTGCACACATTTAATGGCATTTTTCATTGTGGAAAGAATGAACGAAAGTGGTTCATTATTATTATCGTTACATAAATATACTATAGATGGTTTTTGTTTTCAGAATCCGAGGTACAACGTTATTTTATTTCTACCCACTGAAAGACCCGATACTTTGCGACTGGCGAGAGACCTCACTTCGAAAAGTTTACGGTTGTTACGCAAGCATTTGCAGCCGACTTGGATAAGGGCATCTATACCGTCTTTTATGCTAAAAGGCTTTGTTACTCTCACCCCATTCCTGCAAAGGGTACGTTCAATTCTCTTTTCTTTAGAAAAAAGAATTAGAAGGAGGAAGATGTGATTCTAATGCAAATTCAAAATATTTCCACACAATAAAATCTCCTACAATAATTTTTGAATACAAAGAATTTTGGTACATTTTGTGTCGAAATTTGAAAATCAATTATAATAAATATATGGATTTTAGTTGGGCATAAGAGATGTTTTTGAGCCAAGAGCAGCAGATTTGTCTCCCATGACTCCGGACATCGGTGTCTATGCTCGGGACGTACAGCAAAGCATCGCAGTAAATATAAGAAATTATATGGAGCCAGACAGAACCAGCTCTCGTGAGTCAACACAACAAGAATTTCCTCTGATTGTTCCACCACGTCGGGATGCTTATCGATTTCTCTATCCAGGTTCTTTTTTCTCTGCTTGCAACATACTTTCGCACTATCTACTAATATTATATTTCTTAGCCTTCCACTTAACTAACAAGATCCATTTCACTCCATTTTATCTGCCATTTTCCACTGATGAGATTTTTATTATCCCCCCTATAGAAATATCTTTATTCGAATAGATCAATTCCCTCGGCTGGAAGTGTTTAATAGAAAAAGTTGAGTTCACACCTCGCGGATTAACGACGATAGTCAATGATAACGAGAAACAATTTCATTCAGGAAATTGCCTTTTTTTTATTACGATTGCAAGGTGGGAGTACTAAAAGGCAATTCAGTCGAGATTGTTTTCAATTCTCTCACTGAATCGTTGAATGTCAAAAATTGGGAATCTTTCCTTGGTTTACATTCGATAGATGTGGAAAGCTATGAGTGAAAGCTATTTAGGGAGGAAATTCACAAAATCGATGGGGAAGTGGTATGGTAAAATAAGGCGATGGAATTATAGGTCGTTTGTGAAAACCATGTTTTATTCTATAATGACAAAATCGTCTTGCTGTGCATATTGAACACTTGGCCTACCATTACTGGCTACTACTACTGTGTATTATGCGCTGTTGCCTAAGAGCCAACAATGAAGTTCACGCATTTCACTTTTTTTTCATGAAAAGAGTTTGAGAGGCTTGAAGAACCTCATTTTTCAGATCAAAGTCGAAGATTGTAGAAAACCACTCTTTCTTTGACTAGAGGTGACGAACCAGGGAAATCCATTATAGTTTTGTGACATTAACCTTCTTTTTAAAAGACCCGACCCAGAAGAATTCTAAAACTATAAAGCAATTAAAAAAAAGAAACATTCAAGTGCCAGTTATACAAAAATGATTAAATTGTTTCCCATTTGTTAATTGAAACCTAATTTTAAATCTCGCTTTGAAGATTCTCCTTTATTGTAATGTGTACTATAATTTACTAATGCTTTGCCTTTCTCGTTCTTGGTAATTAGTTACCAGTTACTATCGGAAATTTTCTCAGTATTGTGGTAAAGTTTGTTGAATTTAATAGCTGATATCCTGCGTGAGTCAACCGAAGGAATAAGAGAAGGAGACCTTGCGTTACAAGCCGATTTAAAACGAAAGAGGAATTTTTCACTCATTAGGCTAAACATTATCAATTCCCTATTTCATTACAATGTATCTTTTTTTCTGAATATTTCCACTTCTGCATCTATGCTACAACTCTATTTTTATGTAAATAATGCTTATCTCTTCATTGTAATCGATATGCCTTAATAGCTTTAAAGACTTGATATGCAATTAAGTCTTAAAGAGGATGTACTACAAAGCTAAATTATCATCTGTCTAAAAGGAATAGGATGGTTTTAAGTGAACATTATTATGTGAATCATCATTTTTTTCTTGTTTTAAATAATACTGTTATTTACACATGCAACAAGCAGGAAATTCTTCTTTAAGTTGAATCAAAAAGACTATTTTTCAGGATACAAATTTTATCCTTCCTTTCCTAGCTCTTCCGGTTCAATTGCACATTTAACGTATAATAGCAGTAATAATACAGCAACTGCTAATCACCGTTTCAAAGATCTTGAAACTTTTAATAATCATGGATCTGATAATCGAAACTTTGAATTTTATAGGCAATGGTCTCTTGGAAAGGACAGGTCCTGTCTCCTTTGTTGCTGAACATCCGTTTCTCTATTTTATCATCGATACAGAGACCTCAGTCACTCTAATAGCTGGTCGCATCGATGATCCTCTCAACTCAAGGATATTATAATATTTACGGTTTAAAAAATATCTTAATCTAATATTCAACTAAAAATGTAAACAGTTGGCAACTATATGGCAACTTAATTACGAACCACTAATTAAGAAGCTTTAACTTAAAATAAACGATAAGGAAAATTGGAACCTTCTGTGAAGGAGTATTGTTAGTTTAATAAGCCAACAAAAATTAATAAATTTGCATTTATTTCACAATACTTATAGTATAAATAATAGCACTAAGATCTATAAACAATTATATATATTTATATTTATAAAAGTAAGTTTCTTCCTACATGTCAAATGGACATATACATATACCTGCGCGCTTGCATGTACATCGTGCTCTGTACAAATTCGTGTAAATAAAAAAAAAAGTAGCGTCAAGATGACAAATCATGAAATCGCAAACCACGAACCGAGCCTCGTTTCCAAGATTCGATGAAGCGAAAATGAGCGGGAATTATCCACAATTAAAGACGAACGTCTCGGGCAAGAGTTCAGCATTTACAAAACCTTGCTGTACAGAAAGTCAGAAAGAACTCTAACTTTAGAGTAAAATAATTATTCAATGCTTTTACAAAAGAAAATCAACAAAACTTCACTGAAAAACTTAGAATTCATTGATTTCCGCGTATTCTTTGAACTTCTGAGAGTTCCATTATATTGTTTCCTGTCACATAAATTAAACGCTATGCGAATATATTATTTATTCATCTTACTCGTATTTATACATATATGTATAGATACAATTTCGCGCCTCGAATTGGCACAAGTTAAAAGAAAAACTGAATTCAATTTAAAATTCTCTTCTGTTGCGATAACAATGAGCAGAAATTTCAAACATTCGAAGTGTTCGTTGTTAAAAAAAGTATAGCTACTATATTACAAAGATATATGTTTAACGCCATGCGAGAAAAATGAAATCATTCTTGTTTCCGCACAGCGAACGTCTAAATTATCGAAAATTCGGCATCAGCGTTTCTTGAGCAATGCGAGATTTGATGATCCAAACTAGGCTGAATTAACGATCAGCTTAGTTCTATTTCTTCTATATGAAACATGAATATAATCCATCAGTCGAGCATTTTCCTTATGCAGAAATTAAAGACTTGCTAGAAATAAATATTTATGAATGGGTTACATTTGAATGACGCTGGATGAAAGATGGATTGTAAAGTCTTCTTCAGGAATAT
>JAUESI010000008.1:4085882-4097428 GCA_032275145.1 Synergus laeviventris | reverse complement strand
TGTCTGAGTAAATTCAAGCGACGTTGGTGAGAATCCAGGGAACGAATTTCGAGATCCTAGTGCAGACACCTGGTAAATTGGCTTCCGCGCAACCGATTCCCCAGGATATAATGCCGGCAAGGAAGTAACGACCATCCTTTCCACGAACTTGAAGAGGACCTCCCGAGTCACCCTGGAATCATTATCAAATTGTCAAAAATCATTCTGTGTTCTATTAAAAATATGATTTGGAAAGAAATACTTACTTGACACGAATCTTGACCTCCTGTTTCATAGCCGGCACATAGGAAAATTTCAGGTATGAATTCGTGTCTACCAGCTTTGAGGAACATCGATTTACACCTATCGTTGCTCACAATTGGAACAGAAACCTGGATAAAAATATGTATGTTGTTCAGTTTCAAAATTGCAATTTATATATATTTTTTTCTTGATAAAAAACTGTTAAGTTGTGCTTTACCTCTTGCAATACAGAGGGTAGAGTTCCGCCCTCACTTAGTCTACCCCAGCCTGTGACGGTGGCATTTTCTCCTATTAATAATTCGTCGGCAGCAGGTAAACAAATAGGAGAAATGTGTGCAGCAAAAGTCAAAGGGCTTTCGAGCCTCACTAAGGCAAGATCGTACTCGAAAGTAAAAAAGTTGTATTTGGGATGTACGACTTTTTTGCTTATGCTTCTTTCCACGTAAGGAAGACGTTCTTGCACCGACGAGAAGTCATATTCACCGACGCGAATTCGGATTTGTGATATTAACAAGCTGGAAAAAAAGAAATATTTTTAGTTGATGAATCTTTTTGAAAGATGTGGAATGGATAAAAAGATTGACTACAAGAGGTTGGAATAAAAAAATCTTGTTGACTGAAGCGGAATATTTTAATATGAGTTTTTTCGAAGTAGCAAATGCTGATAAAGTACTGTGGGAAGTAAACAATTTGCTAAGGAAGAAAAGAAGAAGGAAATTGTAAAAAGAGGAGAGAAGGATAAGAAATGCAAGAGGAAGATAGAAAAATACTGTTAACGAGGGTCAGGAAAAGTATCAGAAAAAAGAGTAAAAAAATGCTGTATCTTGTATATATTAATTAAATATTGCTTTTTGCGTCAGTTACTTTTTGCCATTGATATTCGTTTAACTTTGGAAGCGGAAACAGCTGAAATTGAAGCTTTGAACATGAAGATGTGTAGAAAATTACAGAGGAAGTAGTGTCTAACAGTATTTTTTAATTATAACTTCTCTTAACAAGACTTTGAGATACTGTATCAGAAAAAAAAACTTTAAAGGATTGATGTCAACTTTTTTGATAAAAATAGGAATTTAAAGTGATTTTAAATATTGTGAAATTTTAAGAGATCAATTTTCAGCTTGTTTTTGCTCAATATTTTCAATCCATGTCAAATGAGTTTGCAATTATTTCGTAAAATTTTTGGAGCCCATTTAAAATTCATTGAAATTTTCCAAAAATTGTATGAAATGACCTCAAATACCTTAAAATTATTTTGAACCTCTAAATGTACCTATTGTTGAATTTCTTTTGAATCCATCTAAAAATTATGAACTACTTTCAATTCTTTGAAATTCCTTTCAATTGTCCGGAATTTCTTTGAATTATATAATTATTTTACAAATTCTTTGAGTTCCTTCAAAAATCACTTGAAATCCCTTGAGATTTTCTAGACTTTCCTTGAAATCTCTTTAATTGTTTAAAACTTTTCCAAATTATTGAAAGTTTCTTGCAAACTGTCATGTTTTATTGTATTATTTTAAGGTCGGAAAATAAATGTAAGATTGAAATGTCACTACTATATCGTTGCCCTATAAATGCCTAACTATATAAAAATATTGTTATTAAAAATGAAAATATTGACGAGGTCCTTGTCAGAACCCCATTTTAAATATAGGACAAAAAAGTTTCCGTGAGAGAAATTTCAAAAACTTGTATTAAAATACTTACTCATCAACACAATGCCCAGCAGTAGCAATCCAATTCTCATTAAGAACAGCACCCCCACATCTGTGTGTACTCGAGAATCCAAAAAATGAAGTTCTCCTAACAGAAACTTGCCAGGGCCATCTTCCAAAAGCAGCATCTTTTCCTCCCACAATCCTTGTTTCCGGTCTTGGAAAAAGAGGAGGAATACCGCACTGCATATCCCTATTTTCCGAAGCCGCTGGTATCGTTAAAACAGATCCTGTTCTCAATGGGGTTTCCCCATGGCTCTCTGAATTGGTAGTTGTTAAAGAAGTTGTTGTCGAGGGTCGTTGAGTAGTCGTTGTTGTCGTAGTGGTGGTTGTAGTTGACGTTGTCGTCGTTTTCTTCGTTGGGCGTGGTTTTGTTGGTGTTTCATTGTAGGATGTTGTTATGAAATGCGCTGAACCGAAGGGCTTATGATACTCATTCTGTAGAAAGAAAATTGCTGCAATTAGTATAGTTTTCTTTGAACTAAGAAATTCATAATTTGATCAGCATTACTAAGAGAAATACAAGTTCAAAGTACTCTCAAAGTAATTTATTTATTTATCATCCTAAACACTTATGAATTTTATGTTCATGAAGGTGTTAATACTTAACAGTGTTAATATCCTCTCTAATGCCATGTAACCTTAATGACCACCCTTAAACATAATTTCTCTTGTTCAATCGTCTATAAAAACGTTTCTCTATCGCAGTCACTTATTCTTTACGAGTGGGTGATAGAAAGTCATGGAAGTGCTTTGAGGATTCGTGAAAAGCGTTACCTGGGAAGGCGCAAAAACTCGTAATTGGCGTACAGTAGGAGACATATTAATACCTTTTCTGATTTGTCACTTATTGCTTTTTCCTCCAGTTCTACGTTGTAAATAGAGAAAGGCATTAATATCTCCCGAGATAAGAAGACTTGGAAGATCCGTTTTTCTGAGCGTGTGACGTGACATGATAGAAAGTCGAGTTGGCGGTGATTTCGAGGAATATTGCTTTCGCGAGACAGTAATGAAGCTATGAAGCGAACGACCTTGGAAGGCGAACGAACCGAATGCGAATGCTTTTCACACGGAAGTATTCTCAGAAGGTTTTCTCGACTTTTCCGTAAATGGAAGGCGAGAAAAAGAAGTAAGACTAATACTCTGATTCAAATTGGAAAGTATTGCTATCAGGGCAACAATCAGGTTTTTTTCCCAGATCTGTAAGTATACTAAGTGACTATTAACGTCCAACAAGGCCATGGGTAAAAAAGCTTTCGTACAAGAATCATCTGGGAAAGGATCTCGCGATTGATCTATGCGTGATCTAGCACAGAGATTATAGTTTTTAATCTGTCAACATTATTTTTACCGGAGGAACTTACTTCTTGCGTTTCCGTTGGTTTGAAACTCGGCTTCTGCGGAAAGCTCTCGGGACCATTTTGCATCAGGTTCGGATGGTCTGTCCAGTGAGGCTTGATGGATGGTCTCGGTGGTGTCCAGCTGTTGTCCGACCAAAAATAGGAGCTGGATCCACCAGGACGAGTCGTTTCAAATATTGTTATCGGCTTTATCGATGATGGCTTCTGCTTGGTTACGAAGGCAGGTTCAGTGGTCACTTGCCAGTGAGCAGTTTGTGGTACAGATCCGGCTGCGCTACAATGAAAAGAAGCTTTAAGTGCTGCTTCGAACCCTACGAATAGTCGTAAATCTTTGACTAACGATTCTCACGAGTGCCCGCGCTTTTTTACATCTGCACTCTCGCAATAAATATACACGCTAGTCTGCAGTTATTGCCAGCTTTTCAGTTTACAGTTTAAAGCACAATCCTTGCAATAAACAATACATGGTATGGATTTTCAACAATTTTTTGTGTTAGATCTCAATTATTTTCCATTGTGCAACGCTCTGATCCATTTTTGGAATGAAAATTGGCACCCTGGGATTTATTTTTTAATATACAATCTATTAATAATATTCAAATTACGCCAAAGTTTTATGTCTGTTAGGTAATATATATTACATAAATGAAATATTCCTGTTTTAGGAAGTTTATACCTTGGCCTAATAATTGAGAGGACTTGTTTGGTTGGGAAGGGGTGGGGGTTTATATGGAAAGCCTCTTAGAAAGTGAATAAATCACTGTATTTAGTAAATGCTTTTTCTTCTGAAAGGATGTACTTTTTTTTTAAATATTCGGTAGTAAATAAACTTCCGAGTGACATACCTGGTTGATTGACTGCTGTAATACGTTGGTTTTGACGTCGTTGAGGATTTGCTTGGTTTATTTTGACTATCGGGTTTTGATACAAAATTGGGTCTGTCATCCATCTCTCCATTCAATGATATTGGTCGGTACGTTGACGTTTTTACAGAAAAATATGGCTTCGGATAATCTATGGAAGGCTTGCTGGAAGTCGCTGGTTTCGTCGCCCATTGCGGCTGTTCAGTGTGGATAAAATTTAAACTAAGGTGCGAACTATTCACATTATCCTGCAAAAGAACAATAATTTATTTTTGTTGAAACGTATTCTTTTGAGCATATGGTTGAATAAAATATCTACTCTTCTAAATAAGTTATATAAACCTCTTTTTAATTGGCGATTGAATTGAATTTAATTTAATCTTCACATTGAAGAATGAAGAAACAAGTCAGGTAACAAATAATGAGCTAACATTGAATTATTAGTGCAAATCAATAATGGAATAAGGAGAGACTTACTTTATCATCTAGAGAATTGATGTTTGGCCTATGCATCGTCTCTTGGACAGCGAGATCAGATTCTTCGGTTTTGCTGTCATCAGGTCTTGACTCCGAAGGCCTCTGACTGTAATCTGGCCTGTGTGGCCTCAGTTCTTGACCCTTGATGGAGCCTTGGTTCTTGTTCGGTAGTCGAATCAACAAAGTACTGTGTTTGTTGTCAACTTTATCTTTAATTCCTTGAGAATCACCGGACCCGGAATTATCAACGGGCCCATCATTGAGTTGATGCGGCGAAGACTCGGGTCTCGTCTTCATCATCTGCTGGTGCCCATGAGCCTCTTGGTAGCCTCCCTGAGGCCTTCTCGAATCTTGTGCATTTTTTTCCCAGAATCCTGAGGCTTGGCTTGGAACCTTGGAGGTTTGAAGCCTGTCTTCTTGAACAGAAGTGGGCTTGGCATGCGGCCTTTTTTGCAAAGGCCGACCCAAGTTAATCGGCAAGGGTTTGAAAGGTCTCGTCGAGTTGAGACTCGGCTGTGAAGTTCCCAAGGAGTGATGACTTGTGGAGCTTCCGACTTGATTCTTTGACCCTGATAACTGACTAGTGGAACCAACATCTTGCTTCTGAGACACTGGAGGTTGACTCGAGGGTCTCGTTGTGCTGGATGAAGGATGCGACAAACTCGAGAGAGACGTCAACGTTAGCCTCGTCGATTCGCTCGACAGGGCCTCCGCTAAGGTCGGCCTCAGAGTGTTTGATGAGGTGGGTGGATTGTGAGAACTTATGCTATTACTCGTCGCGTTGTGGACACAACAACTACCGAACATGAAAGTGTCCACGCACACGCCGACATGTGTACCCTCTGACTTGATGCACTCCCATACGAACATGCAGGTACCCTCTACGCCTACGAGGTTCGGCACCCGACATGGTTTCGGGCTGATTTTGTAACCTGGAAAGAACATAAACTTTTATAATTCTGTCTTAAAGAAGGCATATTTTCGTATATGATAGTACTATGTGATTCATTCGTATAGTGATGATATAGAAAAGGAAGTGAAAGCTTGTGATAAGATGTTTCTATTATTTTCACAAAATGAAATCTTGAAAAGAGAGTCACTGTAAATCAGTGAACTTCCACTCATTCAATATTAAAGAGATGTATTGTTATATCACTTTCTCACAAACGTGAACTGGTCTCACGATGAAAATCATGATTCATGCAATGAGTAACACGCAATTCAAAATATCATTGTTTTAGAGCCCTAAAGTTTCTTTTATAGTTGCTCGTAAAATGGAAAGGATAATAGCGTCTCCTACTTTAAATTATTTTATGCTTGCGGAACTGTGTTTACTGTCAGAGCACTTATCATGAATTGTTGTGGAAACATAAGACTAGAAAAGATGATTAAAGCACTCATAATGTAATGACTAGAAAGGTTGATTATGAATCTCATAATTTCTGCTCTTGTAGAAGGAAATCAGGTGCCATTTTACTACGCGTTCTGATATTTTAAAGTGATTTAGAGTGTTTTCTAATTGCCGTGAAATCAGTCAAGATATGATATGAAGATAATTCAAGTGCGGAATTTGTACAAGATCTGAAAAGGCGTTTCGAGGAATTTGGAATTCTGAGGGGAGACTCAGGGGCTGTGCAATGCAGCAAGAAGGTTTTGTGAAAGTGTACCACTTATCGTGCAGCATACCTCCATCGAGCAGAAAAAAAGAAATCCTAATTACCGGTCAGGCAGACGCGTCGCGGCGATCCGGTTATTAACAGAGTAATATGGGTTAATTAAAACTCCCCGAGAATTGAAACAATGGGAACGAAATAACCATGTCTAAGTTCTCCGACAACTGAATTTTCAGACGGTAGTTAATAATAGATGGAAACGCGGAACATGTGTAATTGCACGATCTACAATTTTGATCGGTTTCAATTATAAAATATGAGTGAATCAACTTGCGCAATCAATTATGCGAAATCAAACTCTGTTACGTCCATATAAGCGGATTTCAACATTGAAATAAAGGGTCTTAAATTCTTGTGAATTCATTTAATAATCTCAAAATCTGTGAATTAGAATATAGTTAAGACTAATAATAATAACCCATTCTCAAACTTTAGAAAGTGTGATGCCAAAATTAATATCAATCTGCTTTACGAGAAATATGCTTAAAATTTGGAGATGTCCATTAAGCTGAAATATAAACTACGATTTAAAGAAATTATTAGCAATGACTATTACTTTTTTATCAATAATAATTTAAAAAATAAATTCGTATTTCAACGTCATGATAATCCACCTCCAGAATTGGTCAACTTTCTTGCAACGAGAAAGGTAGGAAATTTGACACCTCCTTTTTATAGTGCGTCCTCTTAAGATTTCAAGGATTCATTGGAAGAATCCTACTTATGAGGACGAAGAGAATAAAAGTTAGAAGGAATTACTGACTGTGACCTCGATTGAGTGAGCTGAGGGACCTGGCGATGCCCGACCACCAGAGAATTGTGGCCACGTAACCGATCCACCGCATCCTGATCCCTGTAAAGAAAGAGACATATTTTATTAAAGAATCAATTTCAGGGACGAGATTTCTAGGTGCGATCAATATTTTTATAACATTCACTGCAGTTTTTACACATGTAAGATTTCAATATCGTTTGAAGACATTTCTGAAAATCGTTGCATCAATTGTAAAGCACTTTATAAAACTTAATTTTTAAATCCCGGACCGGTCTTTCCAGCCATTCGATGAAGTTATCTGACAGAAGGCATGAAAAACAGTCTATCCTAGAATTCTCTTATTGGATATTCAGTACAAATTGGCTGATTAGAGCTTACAATATGCACATGTCCGTTAAGTTTATCGAACTTTGGATATGTACTAAGTAAGTCAAAGCATGGTAGCGTTGATTAGAATCGCCGATAATATATTTTACGCTTTATGCATTATTGCTTATCGAAAATGTAAACGTACGCTTTTAACTTTCAAGATTACTAGATACAAATGTTTAACTAGAATTCTAGACATTTTTTCATTATAGAAGAATTTCATTAGAATCTTAAATGAATATCTGCAATTATAGACCATAAATTAAGGTAGTGCATTATGTTATCTATCTTATCACTTTTTCTTTACAGTAAAAATGTCTATAAAAGGTAAAAAAAATTTACTTTCTCTTTGATAATTTGAATTTGCTTTCCTTTGACCTCCTAAGATAGAAGAAGTAACGTTTGCATTGCTGAAGACAAAAAGATCTGATTATGATTTTTCCAAAAAAGGTGAGAACGTGCTTTGTGTAAATATATAAATGAGCTTCTGGCAGGTGTTCTATTCACGACCGAGTGTATTGTGGATGCATTGTCGTGAATAAATGATGTGTTAGTGAGATAATGATCAGATAATGATCATAAACCCGATCTACAGCACGATCATTCTCAATCTCGTTCTCCTTTCTTGTCATTTTGTTCCGGATTTCGAACCGAAAACATATACCATAATTTCAATCTATAAAGGACTTCAGATGAAAGAGAATAAGCTATGCAAGAAATTAAAATTTATCTAATTATTATAATTCAATAAATTACAGATTCAGACTCTAATTTGTAACTGGAAAGCTATAATTTTATCATTCACTATGGTTAAGTAATGTTTTAGAGGTGTTTACATGAGTGAAGAGTGTATGATTATTGTGTGCATTGAGACGAGTGTCTCTTTGAGCCCGAAGCTTCAATTTGAGACGTGCTTAGGCTTCAGAGAAACAAATTACCTACTAATGTAGTCGTTCATCATGTCTACGTATATGGTATGTATTCATAGTAGTCAGAGAACAGGCTCTTTCAGTTGTCATTTCTTTTGTTTACAAAATGAAGAAGAGAGTTATAAAAGAGACTGCAAAAAATTTACATAATTTTTTCCTTGTCGAAATTGTTGCATCGTGGTAAAGAGGGATAGGACGACACACCCAGGAAAATCTGGTACATTCACTGAACAGGAGATTATAAAACAGTCAAATTTGATTTTATTTTAAATGAAGGTCATCGTTATAAATCTTTGGGTCAGTGATAGCGAGGAAGAAGCAAAGTGAAGAGAAGCCAAGAGAAACGAAAGGGATTCCGTTGCATTGGAATTTCACTTGTCCACGTGTTCGTTATCGGTAGCGATCGACGAAAGAACCGAGGAATCGTGTCGTTGGTGCAAATTATCTCTCGCGTTGTGTCATTCCCTAATAAATTGTCAGGAATGAATCGTTGACCCGGTATGTGAAACGAGAATTCGGTGAGTGAGTAAAAAGGAACACTGGAACGTGTGTGTACTGTGAACAGTGAACACACAACTTGTCTGAATAAATCGAATTCGGGCTCGCGAGAGTAATGCCACCTTCCTTCAAATCTATAGACATTTACCGCACACGTTCCGAATTTTATACTTAATGAATGTACGCACGAATATACAAAAGTGCACGTACCGCCTTCAACCGGAGATAAAAAATGCATTTCTGCTGATTATCTGTTCTACCGGAGAGTGGCCTCATATATCAGTCTGTTCTTATATCGACTTAAATCAGGCCAAGCCTGATTTATTACACAAAGTCCGTGAAATTATCGTTCCATTATGTACACTTTTGTTTTTCTTCTTTGTATCAACGTATTTTTATCTGCCCACCCGGCAAATATTAATTAAACTAATAAACGCGGGATCACTGAATTCAGATCTAAACCTGTTCCTGAATTAATAATATGTATATAGATTTTATTACGTCGATGAAACCTAAAACTGTAATTGAAAAAAAAAATTTGATTAGGGAGCCAAGCCAAAAACTTTCTCTATTAAAGGAACAGGTCTG
Source organism: Synergus laeviventris (assembly GCA_032275145.1). Classification (NCBI taxonomy): domain Eukaryota; kingdom Metazoa; phylum Arthropoda; class Insecta; order Hymenoptera; family Cynipidae; genus Synergus; species Synergus laeviventris. Next base: position 4,087,937 of record JAUESI010000008.1, on the reverse strand, counting down.
ATCAGGTATTTCCCTTTCTACTGAAATTCTCATTATGTATAATATAAGTTTAATGAATTTTTGACAAAAGTCCTGATCATATTTAAGTATTGACAGAAGTAATAAAAAGAGACAAGAAATTGTTCTGCTGGAAGAAGTTACGTCTGACCAATACTGTTCGTTTCTACTGAAAATCCGAATTCAGAAGATTCTCTTTATAAATGGCGAATTTTGAATTACTTGTATACTGAAATATATTAAACATGTTTCAGTATCAAATTTGTAGTTTCCTGTAATCTTCGCGACAATCTTTCGTCATTACCTTCACAGGAAATGTGAGAAATTAAATCATTTGTACACAAATTTGCTTTTCTGATTACGATCTACTCCTCGTAGAGTGTCATGAAAATACTCCCGTTTTGTCATGAAAAGAATGTTACAACTCATAATCTAGTTTTGAATATCCAAAGATAACAAGTTAATGTCCCTTAATAACAAAACAGTTAAGCTTCAATGTAATAATAATTATTTATAGTAATAACAACCTTGCTACCTGGAATTCAACTTTGATGACATTAGAGATTATCCTACCGGTTCTATTATTATTAATAAAGAGAAAAAAGTAGAAAGTAGAAAACTTTTTAACTGAATCTTCATCCCACGATTTTTATAATTCACTATAATTTATTATTGATACCGTAAACGCTTTCTTCCTTATTAATAGAAATACTTTCCTTCAATTAAAGTTTTCACATGAATTTTTATTACGGATTCGTCTGCCAAAAATTTGAAAGCTCTCAATATTACAGGCTGGATTTGGCAGAACTCTAATTAGTCACTAATTGATGTACCAGCATCGAGATTAAATACTACTTCTGAGCGTGGGAACATTGCAATCTGTATAAATTTTATAAATGTAAAGAAACACGACGTGGATAAATGCTGTACATTTAAGTGCATTATTAAATGTGTAAAGATTAAGGAATCAAGAAAATTTGGTCACCATCGCATGATCAACTGATGTGGGTCGCACCATTATCCGAATTCGAAGTACGCTTAATTGCAAACTCGAGATATTCGCTTGTGGTTAATGATGGCATCACGCTCAGCTCCTAACGTTAATGAACGAGATACCAGTAAACAAACCAGACAACTGATTGCTGTCCTATTCATTCTGCCTAATGGGTGTGACTTAATCTAATTACGACCTATAATTTAATTTCTAAATTCTCAGAAAATCCTTACGTTTAAAATAATATGTTTTGTTAATTGGTTTCTTAATTATTTTCAATTCACATTTTTACAAAATGTGTAAATCATCTAAAAAGAGAAATAATGCATGATTTGCGATTGACATGCCGAAACGGATCTGAGAAATCGTAAAGATGGAAAGAAATTATCTGCACATAATAATGGCAAGTAAAATGCTCGTTATTTTTTATTGCTATTTGAATATGGTTTAACTATGTAAGATTCACTGTAAAGATAATAAGTTCTGATCCGCTCCATTCATGCGAGGCTCATATTATATTTCATCACGAGATTCGGTCAAGAAGTCCTGTGGTAGCAGATTCTTGTTTCTAGTCTCGCTTGATTACAAATTGAAATGAATTTAAAGCGACATCGAAAATCGAAACTCGAAACTAGACCGCGAGAATGGACCCATCGCAATGCTCATTGCTCACTCGTCCACAAAATGCCGATAAAGAAAACCTTGTAAATTTACAAGCAGCATAAACTGCTCAGGACGAAGATAAGAGATCGAATAGGATCTAAATGCTTTTCTATGCTAATTCATGAACTCGGAAGTAATCGATATACAGGCGTTAAATCCAATGGATATACTTATTCAAAGTGTTTCTGTGTTCGTGAAAGTAAAAAATTATTAGGTTGCAGTTTTCGACGACCTGTCTGACAAACTTTTTTTTTTAATTTTTAAAAGAGTTTGAAAGATTTATCAAACGGATGTTCCAGAATTTCTAAACCCTCTAAGCTTGAATCTGTGAAGTACATATCAGTGATATTTTACTGATTCCTAGTCAAATTCCACCGATTCTCGGTGACTCTTTTTTCACA
>JAUESI010000008.1:4068785-4085782 GCA_032275145.1 Synergus laeviventris | reverse complement strand
AGGAATCAGTTAACAATCACTGAGATTTTCATTATTTTAGTGATAATTACTGCAAATTTCAGTGACTTTTTACAGATTCTCAGTGGATTTTCACTGAATGAAATCTTGAAAAGAGACACTGAAAATCAGTGAATTTGCACTGATTCAATTTTAGAGAGAAGGTTTTACAAGGCGATTTTAAGTGAAGTTAAGTGACTGTAAGGAATTTCAAAAACATTTAAAGTGATTTTAAGATATTTCAAAGAATCGATTCTAATGTGGAGGAAATCGAATGAAATCCCTTAAAATTCCTTAAATTTCTTGATATATTTCGAAATCTCTTACAATTCCTTCAAATTCGTTAAAAATCAGTTTAAATATCTTGATGTCTTGTGAATCCCGCTCTTTAAAATTCCTTTAAATTCTATGAAATCTCTTAAAATCCTGTGCAACGCCAGGTAATTTCTGCTAGCATACATAAATAAAAATCTTGGGTTTTGGGAGCTTTGAAAATAAAAAAAAAATATTTTTGTTCCAAAATAAATGTAAAAAGCAATGGTCAGATTAGACGTCTGAAACTTCAACCCTATTGTATCGCAGAAAAAAAGTGTATAGTTTATGTTTCAGACTTCATTTGATTGACCTTAATTTAAGTCCCTTTTTAGTCTTTAAGATAAGATGGGCTTAAATCTAGCGTTAAATCCAAAAAGGGACTTAGGCGTAACTTAAATTGATCCTATACTATAAACTAGATTTTTTAATGAGATCTTTCTGAATATTTTGTTATCTTATTGATTTATGGGATATATAAGGAGGTTTAACGTCAGAAGATACTTTCGATAGAATGAGAGAGCCGATGGCTATACGAATTCGCCGACGAAACTGCATTATATGTAATCATGTGTTGAACGAAATGGTATGCAATTATTTGTCATCATGTAATCAAAGTTCCTGGAAGAGTATTTTTGCATTGAATTTCAATAGTCCCTTCGTGTTTACTTATGCTGGTGAAAAGTAATTTCATGGTGCACCACGTGAAAGTATTTGATCAGGGAGAGAAAACAATGTAATAATAAAGTACGGCAGAGGTATGATTAACTCGAAAGATTTTATTTATTATAATCAATTCACTAGCAAAAGTTGCAAGATAGTAAACAGGAAGATTTATTATTGCGAGCTTTCTCTCGAGATTCGAATAAGTGATTTTTTCGAATTTTATATATTAGACTGTTGTATCTTTTCCAGCAGTGGAAATTCACAATATAAGCTCGAAGTTCTTTCAAAAGAATTAAGAGTTCAATTGGGAAGCATTCAGTCTTTTTGAATCCTTTAAAATCTAGGATCTTAAAACAAGTCCAAAGATTTCAAGGGATTTTGCAGAATTTTAAAAAGATTGGATATGATTTGAAAGGAATTCCTGGGATTTTAAACATATTCATACATCGTAAACCATATAAAAGACCTAATAATATACTATAAAAAGTGCTTTCTCCGAAGCGGTAAAAAATGCCTTGCCCTTTCTTTCCCGCTGGCTTAAACTGATTCATTACATTTTCTGCTAATTCACCTCCATTTCTCATTTCTCTGAACTTGGTAACAGGAGACTAATTTTTTTCCAGGCATTATCGCCTAATATTTCACGGCGGGAGACCCCCTAATGGAAGTTGAAGGTGGAAGGGTTTAGATTTTAGTGACGCGTGGGTGCGCGAGTGGGAGTTGAACAGAAGTTAGGAATTAAGGTAGGTCGTTTAAAGCGATTTCGAGTTTCAAACGAGCTTGTGGTTACGCCTTCTTTGAGTGCGCCGGGTCAGGAGTTCAAGCATTACATCGAGGAATCATGTATAGCGATGTCGCTGGCTGTTTGTTTGAGAAAATGTACAGACTGCCACTTAAAGCACTTGCTGCACGAACGTGCCAGCTTCCATAAAGGCTTCGCGAATGCCTACATAGCGACAAGTATTGTGCAAACATGATTTTTTGCATGTTAAATTCTGATGAGCAGATACTAATGTATTCCACATACTTTGTATAACTTGAAATGTCTGGAATTTTAAGAATCTCTTTCACATAAGCTATAGGAAGACAAATGCATAGAAACTATTTTGGATTTCGGTTACACTTCATACAAACAACTGTGACCTGTAGATATGTGATATGTAAATTTATATTCAGGTTTGAACTTTGCCTCTGATTTTGTGGAAGAGTCTAGTAACTTGAAACACCTTTGTCAGCAATATATAACCGTGTATCATGCGAACATTCAATCGAATCTCTCCTTTCTCTCATCTCTATCTTTCCTTTCCTTTTCTTCTTTTTCTTCATTCCTCCTTCTTGCAGATTTAACCTAGCTGTAACTTCGGCATACATACTCTCGAGATAGAAGTTCTTGGATATAATTCGAGCCTGTTCTCTACGAGATCTACATAACTTTGCTAGACAAATAAAAATTTCTCACTGTGCAAAATGATGAAGTACCTGCGACGGCGAATCAATCATGGACGTCTTGAACTTCCGAATTGGATTTATGAATGTGCACATGTTGAATTGAAATAACTGGGAAAGTTTCAAGTGAGAATTATGTGCAATGTGACCTCTTGTAGAATATTTGCGGAATTGATGCCCTTGCTTTTTGTTCCTCTGACTGTCTTGATCTGACTTGTCTTGAAACCAGCGAAGAACACCACTATTTCTCTTTCTTTCTTCCGAGTAGAGGATAACTGGGACGTGTCTTGGGTTACTCCATACATCGGAGTGCGTATCTCCCACATGCTGCATGCGAGTACGCAAAAACTGACCCATATTTGCTAGGAAAAGAGAGAAAGAAAGAAAGAAAGGTTTAAAAGAAAAGAGAGTGGAAGATGTAGGGAATAAAGATAATAAATAAATTCGAAAATACTTCTCTGGGCAGGGAACAAAAAAAAAAGAGAAAGAAAAGGAGAAAGAATAATGAGGAAGACCAAAAGTAAGAAGAGAAAAGGAGAAAATCGAAAGCCTGTACATCGAATGAACAATTTTGTTGGACCCAATTATTCGCAAGAATCGAGGTCCAGCTGATTTCTTAATGACATTGGGATGCAGTCTACCGTGAACCAATGGAGACGACCGGCGATGCGACGAAACGAAACGAATCGAGTCCATCTTCTTTGACATTTCGCATTGCCAAAGTCACTCTATCAACGAATAGAGGGGAAGTTATCTCAGCACTTGTAAAATAAACTGACCTATTAATCCCTTACTGCAAATAGTCTTACAAGCTTTCTATGTCAGCCTTCAATGAACACGCATTATAAGAAAAAGAATGTCACTCTGTTCCACTGACAGATTATTACTGCTTATTGCTCAAATTATGGTCAAGAGAAATTAGTAGCTTATTGTTATTAATTTGATTCATTTGTGGGAAGGTTTTTCAGAAAGAAAACCGACGAAAAAAAAACAAACAACGAAATTCCTAACTGTATGTCGGATTCACTGTCTACATATTATTATGCACACTTTCGGTACCGATTGTGACAGTAAAGGCTCGCGAGCATTAACATTCATGGTTATACGGTCGAGTTTCATAACGACGAACTGAGAACGGCTTCCTTGCGACTTCCTAAACATGCTGTGCACGTGACAAGCTTCTCGATCAAAGCATGATTATCGCGGCAGAAATCGGTTGATGTAAAAGACTAAAAGGTCTCATGGATTACATTTATTTCATAACACTTGATACGCTCTTTTTATTTAAATATGAAATTCAGATGTCATATCAAAAAGGATATCATCAATTTGGAAGCGTACAATTAAATTATAACTCTTTCAAACTGCAAAGATTGAAGTTTACTGTAAAATGTTGCACACAATTAAAGTCAACTTAAGTTTACATGAAGGCTCACTTATTCAATAATTGGCGCTACCCTTTTATACATGACTGTTTAATCACTAATTTGTGCTTTTCGAGACAAGTTGGCATGTAAATCGTCCAGCTGCTGCCAACTCAGGCATGTAATTGAAGCGAAGCGTTCAAGAGATCTGTAATTACCTTAATCAGTGCAATTATGAACCACTGCATACGTTCCAATCGTATAAATTCTCGGCAGGTGTTTACTGTTCTGCAAGTTTCGTTGCAAATTAATTAACCTTACCCTTAAGCTACGTAAGAATTTTATTATCCTGCGATTAACATGACGATATGCTGATCATGGCATAGTGTGGTATGGTGTGTGGCGCGTATCACAGTAGAAAATGTCGCCTTTAGTGACGTTTATGGGAGGCGTAATGAAAGTAATTTATCGCCCTACGGTACATTTTCCATGGTCCGGTTTGCACGATAGCATAAGACAGGTGGGATCATAAAGAGGCATTTTAATTATCGAAATTTTATCGGCACGTCCGTTAGATGATTAAGTGCACTTTTTTGTTTCTAAAGTGGATTTATTCAGATGATATGAGGTTTTAGTAGGATTTCCAAAGAATATCAAATGATTTTAATGTATTTTCCATCTATGGAGAGATTTTTGGGAGCTAATTTGGTGCTAAATAGAACTGTAACGTTTTTATACTTCTTAGGAGTAGACGCTAATTAATGTTTACAAAAATTGTTGTTAATTGAGTGGTTGTAAAATAGGGTATATTTTGAAAACAAACTTCATAAACCTGAAATATTTTCAGCTTACATCAAAAAGAAGCAATGGCAATAGCTTTTGGAATTGTGAAGAATTTTTGTTCCGACTTGAAAGATTTCGGGAATGCCTACGGAAGTAGCGGGTCTTTAGAAGAAGGAAGAGATGTTTTCTCGGAAGAAGCGAACGATGTATCCAGAATCCGTAAGGATCACGATCATGCAGACCGTAATTCTTTACCGTTGCTGCGGCTGATTATAGTGCAATGCTAATTGACACGGTGGATAGCAGTGGTGCGAGAACTAGAGTAGATCGTAATGGTGAGGTGGCTATTACGATCCAGGGCTACTAGAATACTAGTAGATCCCTCATCGATCGCCTGATCGTAACCCATTAGGATCGCCGTAATACCTGTATTCTTGTGTGCACACGGCCTCGGTGCAAAACCGACCTCCGTTTGTAACGCTGCCTCGCCAAAACTACCGTAGTTAATCGCATTCGATTCCGACTCTGCCATATTGATCCTCTCCTTTCTCAACCTCAGCGAAAAATTCCTTGAAAAACGAGGGTAACTCATTCTCCCAGGATTTTTCTCTCAAATTAAACAAAAATCGTGTCTTCCCGTGAAATTAATCCCGAAGACAAAATGACGACGCTATTATATGGTACTTTTTACCATATATATTGTTGAATCACAGATAAACATGAGTGTCAAGTGTAAAACAAGTTTATCATCCTTGCAACTTAGTTGCTTCTTTATTAAGCAAAAGAAACTTATAGTTCTAGTTCAGATAAAAAATTGTTCAACTTGTCAACCGTAACCCTTACGGTGAATTATTTACTTCTAACAATACATCAACACTGACTACGAATAATATAATACCTAATTTCAATGAATTATTCATTAGAGCTTCTCTTCCCGGAAGTGAGCATGCTCGCAAAAATGGTCACTCACTAAAACTATCTCAGAAACGATCAGAATTGAGATTGAAGATCATGTATTCAATTAACCTAGATCGAATCAGGATCAACTGAAAAGATAAGATCGAGGATCACAAAATTTTGATCTAGCTTGGATATAGATTTAAGCATCATTCTAGAATTTACACGGTTTCAGCTATTGAACTTCAACCTGTCAATCTGAAGAATAAGATCGTAAGAAAGTAAGAATAGACATCTAAGTGAGAGTTTATAATCAGAAATGAAGCTTTCGTGTTTCTTGACTATTACATGACAATCGTTGTATAACGTTATTGTATTCTCACGAAGGAGTATTCATTTTTATCTGAACTCGCGTGACTTTGGATCACGATTTCCGAAGAAATCCGAGAACGTGACGGACATCTCGAACCGGCCTCGTCTTCTTCGACGAAAGTTTTTGTACGTCCGGATGTACACGAGTCGGAGTATTAACCTTTTGGATAATAGGATCGACTTAGGATAATTTTCTAATTTAAAAGCTGGACTTCGAGGACAAATTTTATATGCAGAACTGAAAGGGCTGAGTGTAAAAGAAATGCCGACTCTGAAAAACATTGTCAATTATCAGTGAAATGGTTTTAATCATTTTTGAAGACATAACTGTTTCTTTGAGATTCGCATTATTGATCCATAAATGATTTGCGAAAGACTTACATGTTAAAAGAAAAGTGATCATAAATGAAACCTGTAAAGCTATTAATATAGCAGACTAGTTTAGACGCTTGCTTGTTTTTAATATCGGAATAATAATTAAAATTCTTGCTCGCGACTAGATCGACCATTTCGATCATGAAGCTTTCTTTGGCACTGATTAAATGCAAAATAATCGATTATTAAGGCTATAAATAACTAAACTAGTGACAGGTTTCTTATATAGCGACATTTCTAGTATCTCGTTCCTGCTAGAGTTAATTTAATTTTACCTAATCGAATTGACACACTTGCGCAATATTTCAGTGAGATAATTATACAATTCAACTCATTACAGCAGCTAAAAAAAATTTTCAAAACAACTTTACAAATACTAATTATTGATATTGTATCAGTGAACTTGTTCGTTGAAATAATAATCGGTTGTAAACAAAAATTATGCGAGTTTAATTTTACTGGAATGTAGCGATTATGAAATGTGCTAGCGGAACTTTGCAAGACACTCTCATTATTTTGTTGAGTAATTTCAATAAAAGCAGATATTCTGATCACAGGCATTAAATGTATGTGCTATAATAATAGACTATATGGCTGCTAAAATGTATGCACTTCTGTACACAGTCTATCATTATAATAATTGAGTGCACGGGTCAAAAAATCCAGGAAATGATCATTTGCAAGAACATGAGATGCAATTTATTGACTGAAAAAAGGCAATATTTAACGATTTGTCAGAATTATACTCTATTGATTATAAAAACTGGAATTCTGTCCGTGTAGATACATGGAATCGTGTCAGGCTTCTCATTTGATCACCGAAATTAAGCAACGCCTTGGCTCGGTTGTACTCGGATGGGGTACCATATCGTACTAGAAGAGTATTTTTTGTAGCTTTTAAGCTCCATTAACTCTTGAACTAATATATAATAATTTAGTTATAATATTTATCTATAGTGCTTCTCCTATATTGAGGCTAAATTTTTTTTTATTGAACCAGTTTTTCTAAAGCGAAGTTCTTTTCAATTGTGAATTTGGCTGAAAAAAGAGAAAGTAAAGAACGAGATGTCAACATCCCGTTGCTTGTGGAAAAAAGGTAAAAATAAAAAAGAAGGAAAAAGTAATAGTAGACAAACGGCGAAGGATTGTTGTGCTGGTCATGTACAGATGAGCATATAATCTCGAGAGGACGGACAATCTATATAGACGAAGAAGCCTTACGGAAGTGTGACAACGGTAATAAATAACTCGATCGACACCTCAGACGAGCGACCTTTACATTATACCGGTACTCGACAAGTTACTGATAAACAGGTGATTTTGTAACTGGATTAGGCAAATTTTTATTTAAGGTTTCCAAGTGCTTTCTTTTTTATCTCCCTTTTCTCCCCCTTGGTGTATAATGTACTATTTTAGGATTGGGTTGAAGTTTCAGACATCTAATCTGACGATTTTTTTTTTATTTATTGGAATAAAAATGTCATCAAAACGTTTCCAAAATTCTCTAAGGGTTAAATTTTTATTTATTTTTTAGGAGAAATTCACTCGGCGTTGCCCGGGATTTTAAGAGATGTCATGGAAGTTGAAGAAATTTATTATTAATAATAAAATATATTATTAAAGAGAATTTAAAGAAGTGCATAATATTTTAAGTAATTTTAAGGAATTTCAAGAGATTTCAAGATATTTCAAGAGACTTTAATGAACTCCAAAGGATTTTGAAATATTATTTGCAGACGACTGGAAGCATTTGAAAGAATTTCTAGGGATTTAATTTGAGGTCCTCCGCAGTAGAATCAATTCTTTGGAAATTTCTTAAAATCACTTTAAATGTCTTTGAATTCCCTTAAAATCTCTCGAAATTCCTCAAAATTCCTTGAAGTTCCTTAAAATCAACGAAATTTCAAGGGATAAGAAGCCTTTAAGGGATTTCAAAATTTTTTAAAGGATTCTAAGAGATTTTGGTTGATTTTTTAAAAGAGTAGGAAAAAGTTATCAAACATCTCTTTCAGGGTTTTCACAATATTTTAAGACATTTTAACGAATTTCCTTAGAATATCTTGAAATTCGCTAAAACCTCTTAAAGTCTCTATAAAATCCTTTTCAATTCCTTAAAGTCATTTGAAAAGTCATCAGAAAAGTTTTGCAGCTTTTTCCGTGTTAGGTTCCGCTTTTTTTATATATGATATCGCTTCTTTCAGGGTTCAATAAAATTCGATAGTATCTTAAATAAACCATTTTTCAGATTTTCTATTTAAATCAAATGAGAAAACGATACACACATTTCTTTAAGGTACAGTAAGTTCACAAATGCTTTGGAATCTATGACAAGGAATATTTATTGACGGTGATAAAAGTTCAGAGTAATGTACCTTTTTTGCCAATTTTCTCAATGCCTCTAGTGAGCAATTAATTAGTTAATTAATTAAATCTTGTACCAGCTGGCACTGTAACATTCTAAGTCTGAAACGTAGTACAAATGCTTAGGTAGTTTCTCATCGATGTGGAGCACAACAGACAAAAACTTGCTCGTCATGTTCCTCGGAGTCTAGTTACATTGATATGACTTGAAGGTGCTTCGAGTGAAACTGTGTTGCAGGGACTTAAAGGTCAGAAAGTAAGACCTCATATTTTACACGTGTTGTATAAAAATATCCGTAATATATGAAACTTATGCCAGCTCGTGAAATTAATGAATCTCCATTTGTTTGTGTCGACAAAAATGATTAAAAGTACCTGAATCCTTTTTGGATCGGGTGAATCCGGTCCAGAGTTACTTCATTCGCTCATTCGCACACACTGTAGAATCCGAGATGCACATAAAATGTTTTTCCAACCATATTCAATCGGTTTGGCTCACGATCACAATCACGGTTTAGTTTCATGATCCTTTAATCAAATTTTCTAACGAAAAATGTTTTAATTAATTTTCAAGTACACATTTTTCCGATTTAATGTTTCCCACAAATGATGAAAATTGGTAACGATCGGTGAAGGAGTGACAAACCTTTTCACGGCACGAAAGCCGGCTTGGCACTGAACGGCTTAACTTAAAGCTTAACCGGTATACACTGACCATTACCATCACCCATTCCATGAGTATTGCCATCTCCTACCTCTAACTTGCGGTCGTCCTTCTTCAATTCTGCATGGTCGCTCTGCATTCAGGTATTCAAGGTCACTGTGAAAATATATGTCAAAATCAAACTCTATCTGCAGTTAACGGTAACAGGTAAGCTTGTCCTTTCTTTTTATCTCGATTTTCCTCCGATGCACGTGGCAAAAGGGAAGTCTGTCATTAGTGAACGACTATGCGTTATACTGTATGGACTTTGCTGCTTATGTACACCTCAATCTCTACGCAATCATATTTTCTTCTCTACTTTTCTGTTCCGTGGTGCTGTCGTTATTAGAAACCGTGAAGTCAATTACCTAAGGGTACTAAGGATGAAAGAAGGTGACTCAGATTTTGGTCCATCAGAAAAGAATATGTCTGATTAAAAATAATATATATACCATATATATAGTAAAAGAGGGAGTGCCTCTCAAAGAAACTGAAGAATTATTTTGAGGTCTGTTTAGGCTCTATTGGACCTGGAAGAAAAATTCTGAAAAAAGCAACCACCTCTGAGAAAATCTTTTTTTAAGGAAAGAATTACTATTTAAAAAAGCCGGACCTGTCACAAAAAAATGTTAATAACTATTTATTTGGATTTAAAAGAAAAAGTAAAAACCGCTTTTGAGTTATCATCAGGCTCTATTGAATAGTGAAATGATGATCCAGAAAGAAACAAGCATCTCCAAGAAAATCTTTGTTAAATGGACGAAGTGATTTCTTTAAAAAATTTATGTCAAGTATGAAAATCTGCATAACTTTTGAAAATTTGCTTCGAAAAGAAAAACAATTATATACTTTCGAGTACTTTTTATGTTCTATTCAATCCTGAAATTCGAACTACCTCTATTGTACATAATTTTGTTTTCTAATTTTAAGGAAGAGAATTTATTATGTTACTCTCTTAAATAAAAGTGGTAAATTTTGCATTTTAATACTGAAGTATCAAGCGTCCAATCTGACGAAAATAACATTTTTTTTCTTTTTGGCCCTGATATAATACCTTCCGATTAGGGTTTGTCACAAATGACACATTGAGTAAGAAAATTATGAGTTTTAAAAAAATTGGTTATTATGAAGGATTGTAGTTTAGTGTGGCTTCATGCGCATTGGCATATTCTAAAACATTGTTTTTGACCTTCTTTGTATCATCTTTATCAATTAAAAAAAGAAAGAAAACATTTTATTTTCACCAGAAAAAAATGAGAAATGAGAAATGTGATTGGCAGATAAGTCTCCAAAAGGCCTACTCTTAAAAACGCCTCAACTTAATTGTATTCGAAGCCCTTCGTCTTCTTTATCTGGTCCTCGCTAATAGAATCAAATCCAATTTGTCATTCCGTTTTATTTATTTTTACTTTGCGCGCGGATGACTGGTCTGAAAAACTAAACGATTTGTCAGAAGTATATATCTTTTAGGGCTTGCGGGTGGCGAACGTGATGAGGCCCTAAGAAACAATGTTTCATCGGTTCTTTCATGGGACTCGACCAATAAATTTGCTCCCGAGGAAGCAGCGACCTGTTCTTTCTTGTTCGACGATAAAAATTTGTGAATTCGTACACCTCGCGCATCCTGAAGAGTTCGAGTTCCAGGATCTCCGAGAGGACTGTCTGGGGGGTCAAGGATTTTTAATCGTAGTCGAGAATACCCTTTTAAATTTGCATCGCTAGTAAAGAATTCTTCAAATCTCAAAAAATGATACTAGATGAATCAATACAAAAAGAAAAGAGTTCCTGAACGTTTAGATAACTCCACTTCTTTATCTCGAGCTCCTATATATAACGCGTCTTGGATCGAAGAGCATCTCATCTAATCTCGGTCGATTCAACAAAAACTTCTTCATTCCTTTCACGATTATAAAGCGCAACGGTTGAAGAAATCGTCAAGAGAAAGAGCTGGCGAAAGCATGTGACGAGAGATTGGAAAAGAGTCAAAGCGAGAGAGAAGAGTGAAGGAATATTTTATGGTATAAGGAAAAAAGTTCAGACGAAATTAATTAAAACAATCATTGCCTTATTAGGAGCAGAATATTTTAATCATATTTTTCAAGCGTCTTATATTAACTTTCACGGTCAGTATTTTCAGTTTCATCGAGGAAGAAGAGTGCGGAAACGGCGAAACTCGTTCCGGATAATAAACCATCGACTTCCATCCAAGATATTCTATCTTCTTCTTCAAAGAAACAAAACCTAAAGTTCGTTTCTCCCTAATAACTGTTTTATTAATAATTCACGTAAAGCGAACCTATAGTTCGCAGTCTAGAGTTCGAATCAGATTTTTCTTCTGGCAATAAAACATGACAGAGATCTATTGATGAATTCGAATATTAACATCACGAGGGTACTGTTTTCTCTGAGAAGTTTGTTGGAGCTGAAGAATGGCAAGAAACAGTAAAATGAAGAGCAGAAGAAGCGCCAGGAATGCGGCTATACATACGACGGCGAATAATTTGCGGAAAAATGTACGCTAGGCCGTGACGCAATTAACGACAAAATTATTTTCTCTGATTGCTGCCCTGCTCGCAATACGATGATCAAATTGGCACGCACGTGCACACAGGAATGCGTCGCTTCGTAAGCTTTCAAAATTTACGTTCTTATTTCATGAAACTCGGATTTTTAATGGCTACCTTGTACCCGACTTTCATTTTCTCAATGGAAGTTGATAGCATCTGAAGATTGAAAATGTAATTCTGTTTAACCAATTACACACTAAATAATTCATAATCTGAATTAAACCCAAAAAAATTAAATGTAAATCAATTTCTCTTGTAACGATATACTTCAGCCGCTTGAAAAATGTCTCTTCGTCTGAATCTCGTCGCCTTAGGCTTCAACCTACTTTGGTCTGTACATAAATTCGCCTCTACATACATCTTATGAATTGTCAAAGAGAAAACTGACTTTTAAAAGTTTGCAAGTGAAGGAAGATAGTCAAGGTAGTTTAATCAATTAAAGGATTGTGTTTTAAATAAAAGGTCAGGCTTATTGAGTAAATATTCTTCTTAAAAAAAGATCTTTTAGTCAAATATCCGTAAAGAAACTTTAGTTAAAATATTTAATTAACTTGAACATACGCTAATTAAAAAAACAAGTTTATCAATAGGGTTGTTAATTCCCTATAGTCATAATGTTTTAATAGCGTCTTTTTTAATAATAATGATATATTTTTTAAATTCCGAGATAATCAAATTGAAAAATGTTCTTCTATATATATACTATAGAGTTTGAACTGCATCTCTGCATGTAACTAATGTCAGAAGCTAACCAAGCGCGAGCAGGGATTAGCGGTAACTCACTTGGTTTCATTGAGGTAAAATACCAGTTCAGGCCATTCGGTCCACGCCTATTCATATACTAATTGTAAGAAAGAGAAGAGCATTCTTCCATAGAAGAATTCCAAATCGAGATTTTAGGTGACAAATATAAAAAAAGTATTTAGAATTTCAAGAATATTCCTATTTGAAATATTCCATTCCAACACTTCTATTCTTCAAACCCAGTTGATTAGACTAATTGCTGAAAGTGAAAGTCCTGCAATTTAAAAATATTCTGCGGGTATTATGAAAGATAAGAAATTTGTCACGTATTAATTTCAATTCGTTCTCATTCACTCCATAATTGTTGCAACTTTGTGCTACAAATATAAAACACATATCTTACTCCATCCTCTCAATAAATAAATGAAAAAAGTAGGTATCCGGTAAAAGTAAACGGTACTGCATGTGCCTCAAACCCAAAATCCATTGACAACTCTCTCACAGTATTTAATGGTCCAACCCAAAAAAGTACGCGAAATTCCACAATTCGAGTCAACAAGGATAAACTTTGCATCCGAATTTGCATTCTACTAATTGGCGACTTAGCAGTTGAGCACTTGGCACTTATGCGGTCAGGGAGTCTCGAAATGTATCGCGCATAAATTTATGTTTAAAGCTGCACGTACGAATCTTCGAAAAAAAAAGTCGTGTGTTTTTATATAAGAAAATAAATACCTTTTATGCGATGTACATAAGAAAAAGTACCGTAATACGCTTCTACGCGTGCATGTGACGGCATCCAGAGACTTGACGCATGTGCGTAAAGTCTATACACTGCATACCTGCATACTCTATGCACGTATAAACCACATAACGTGTGCAAAGAGATACTTTGATGTAAGTAGCTTCGCCAGGGAAGGTCGATCTGGGATGCGATGATTGATCTATCGACAGGAATAGGAATGTTGCAGCGCACATGTACACACCTTGTTACGAGTAAGGCACATTAAAAGCCGAAGTCCCGGAAAGGTGAGTACGTGGGAACTGAAATCGGTCTTGCCATGATTCAGTCGCGACATCTTAACCTCGACCTATATTTTTATCGCTTCCCCAACATCGCACTTTTCGTTTTATCAAAATCAACCTTTGCAACTGTCTATAAATCCTCCATGCAATCTATATTTGCAATCTACAATTAGAACCTAATTCATGAGAGAGAGAGAGAGAGATCATGATATTTTGTACTATTTTACTTCGAAAATTGACATTGTCATTGTCCCATTTTTTATGTTGATTTGATCCAGTTTTTCCCCATTCGCCTTTCACTCAAGGCATAACTTTAACTGTACCCTTTATGAAATACCTACTGCCCTATTTGTGGATTGCAACGTCATTCTTTTCACTTTTTTCATACCTTATCCAACAACAACGGGATTTTCTATTCTAATTGTCAGATTGGAGGTTGAGAGCTGGGATCTAGGTAGAAAAGGAAAAGGTTTCACAATCTATAGTTAGCTTAAATGACTATTGACACAAAGATGACAAGCGAATGTTATTTTTATGCTAAATTTTATTTATAATCTATCTAGCTCTTGTTGATTGATCAATTAACATAATACTGCACCTCCCATGCCTGATGGCATGATATCGAACCTTCCACCTTTTCGCATCAGTGCCTCATAGTTCATTGGTGCAATCACCATTCTACTGGTTGGAGAGCTCACTAATCGGAGATCGCTATCTAACAGTACGATAGCAGATGGTCAGTGATTTCCTATTGGTAAAGGCGAGCTCACATTATCTCAACGGTTTTGTTTTCAAATACTTTTCACAGTGTTACGCGATTGAAAATCTTTCTACATTTCATCAAATTTAAACCTTGCGAAAATAATTATAATTCATTAATATGTAAGCATAATAGTGTTAAAATCTACATTCGAGTTCGCAGCTACTAATAAAATGCAACTTTCTAAATAGGTAATAAAGCTTCTTGTATAATTGTAACTCACACAGTTTAATTTAAAGATTCATTAACGTTTAAAGTCTCTCAATTATATTTTCTCACGCTTGAATATCCTTAGGTACTTGAAAAAATCCTCAAGAGAGTAAATGCTAGTCTTCATTTGTAGTCGATCTCGAGAAATAATTACTTGAAGTTCAAGTCTCTTACAGAACTCGTATACCGTATGCGGCCACTCATTATGTGATTAAGCCCGATGTAAATTATGCCAGACGAGGAGCGAAGTATCAACCTGCAGTGAGTAGATATAGGTGTGCCAACAGGTCGACGTATGTGATCATGTTGCGGAAAACGGAGTTTAATTCACTCGGATATTAAAATCGATATTAGCGGTACACACGAAATAATCTATTAGACCTCTCCTTACATATATACATAAAACAAAGCAAGCGACGTGACTACATATTTTCAATTCAGATGCGAACAGTTAATGATATATAATTTAAATTACCCTTATGTTGCAGAGAATCATCATCAAGAAGATAATCACTTACCTGAAACAGAGAACATAATATAATTAATATACTTGTGTAATTCTATAATTCTTCAATTCTACAAAAAGGGAATTAAAAGTTGAGCGTGGAAAAGTAATGTATATAGCTAATTAATTACTTTATACTCTGTTTATTGTTTAATCCTGCATAAAAAATATCCATCCAATTAAAGTGTGCAGCTCAATTATACTGTCCCCAAAGAGTATCCTTTTTCTCTGAATAACATTCCAAGGATTAATGATCTTTTGAATCAAAAATAATAAATAATAAAGCACCTCATTATTTCTCACCCCAGTGGCGATCCACGTTGTCTTCACCAGTTTTACACGATTCGGCAGAGAGATTTCGATGGTACCTTTTACATTATTTTTTTCGAAACGATGTAATGAAGAAGAAAGGGGAGAAATAAAAGCTAAAAGTGTGAGTGCCCTTGCCCACGCAAACTGGTCAAGGAAGAATAAGATTTAACTCATGATAGACTTTTTGCTACCAGGACCGTAATCATACATAGGACAAGCTGATGTATCGTGCCCTAAAGCCTTGTGTACGTAGCTTAATTACAGAGGCTGGATCTCCAGCGGTCGTTGCCGTTCTACAATCATCGAAAGTTTGAGTAAGGTCTTCGACGTGAAAGTGAAAAAAGTTGGATATCCCTTCCGACCGGGTCGTTCCCCTGGAAGAGTCACGGAACAGCACATTTTTTACTTTATTTCACCCTTGTATCTGTCCCAATTAAACTGAAACGCCCTGACAATGTCTTAGTTTTTTATTTTATTTATTTTATTTATTTTATTTTTTTTATTACTTTTTCTCCTGACGAATTCAATTTGAAAGGAATTAGAATTTTATCTTTAGCAGGCTTTGTTACCGAACCACTTAGATTGTATTGTAATTAAATTTGCATTGTCATCATGATAATAAGTTAATTACGCATGCCTATCGTGATAACCCTTTGTGTATCGAAAATCGATATATTCCGCCGGAGATTGGTGTGCACGCGAGCAAATGGCAGTACACAAACCACCATATATTCCTGTATGGAGTAAGTCATTTACTGCATTACCGTTAATAAATGTCTCCGCGTGTATGTTTTACTCTTACTAATTCCCATCGAAAGTCAATGTAACTACTATTGCTGTATAAACGGATGTATCGTGCGAGAGGCACGCGGAGGAGAAAAGACCTCTCGGTATCTATATGAAATAAGAAGTTGTGCAGCATCTCCAGTCACTGGCTTTACAGTTAACTGGCGACTATTACGATACGACGAGAGTAAATTATTAATGTACTACAACATGAAGACAGCCACCCGATTTTCACTCCTATCTTTCTTTTATTTTACTCTTTGCCAATTTGCGTTCCTACTTTCAAGATCCACGAGCTGTCAGCATTTATGCATAATTTTAAACATTTAGAGAGATCTACGAGCGAAAAGAGGAAAAAATAGGGAAATATTTAATATGGATGGCGTCTTCGTAACGGAACGCTCAAGATTGAAACGACTTCGTAATACTTCCGTAATCAAGATAGGAATTGGAATAATTAGAGGGGTTTGATCAAATTCAAGAGAGGCATATAAAGTACGATTTTTCAATAGTTACCATATATAAACAGTAAAAACAAATATCTTAAATAGAATCAACTTTTAGGTTCCAATGGAGACGCAACAAAACAGAACTACTACGGTTTTTAATTCACTCACATTTGAAAATTTGTCCAAAGGAATCAAATTATTGGCGCGAAAAACAAAAAAAGTTTCAAAGATGTTAAATGAATAAACTCAAGTTATTATTATTATTTATTATTTCAAATGCTAAAAAACATGTATAATATATATTACACATATTTTTCTGAAGAATGCACTTGACGCAAAATTTCGTCATTATTTTTAATAAT
>JAUESI010000008.1:4033046-4048493 GCA_032275145.1 Synergus laeviventris | reverse complement strand
TACAGCATACTTCCACGGATTTGTAATATATTTCCACTAAATTGCACGAAAGACTAGGCAACCACCATTTAACTGGTTTGACCCTTGTAACCCACCAGGCGAGACTTATAGGTTCAGTTCAAACGATTCATCTTCTTTTAAACCGAGAATACAAGTGGAAAACATCTTGTTCTAGAAAAATAAGTCATCTGCACTTACAACAAATTGAATGAAAAGATATAATGATACTTTACTCGAACTTTTGATCAATTTATTGATGTTTCAGAGTAAATTAGCAGATTTCGAGAGTGAAGTCGAAGAAAGATTTAGGATTTCTTCTCTTTTCACGAGAACCGACAAAATTGTAGGTTTGGTTCGCCAGGTTGTTAATTGTGCCTCGTTAAGGTCTTTATAAGAAGAAAAAATTGGAATAAGCGCATCTCGAGAACGAAAGTTGAGAGTGTGTTAGCGTGTAGTTAAATTCATATTGCATGCTCGATTTTATTGGTTCCTTGAAAGTGCGTGAAAAATAGTGTTTACGTGTCTCTGTTAATTGACTTCTATTATTAAAATTGAATGATTAGATCAAATGATTAGATAAAATATCGTGACGATTGAACAAATTGCACTTGGTATTTAAAAAATGGATTTCGAAAATGTCAGAAGATATTCGAAGATTTTCTAGAATCGAGAATAAAATCACCAGAAAATCATCAAAGTAAAATCTAGAAAAGGGTATAGAGTCGCGATATATGTACATATCGATTTAATTACAGTTTTAATACAAATGTCAGGTTGTTCTTTATATATATATATATATTGTTGATCTAATCTTCAACCCAGCTGTCACTGAGACAGACATGATAATTAATGAAAGACCCAGCCAGCTTCTCCAGACAACATGGCACTGCTACGGGCAATCAAAAAGAGAGAGTTGGTAGCTGATCGTGTTGCCGGCACGAGTTTTATAATAAATTCAATTCGTTATCAAAATGAGCCGTTGTCTCTGAGAGGCAATCGTCGCACCTCTTTGCGAGGTGCAAGTGACCCACTTGCTAAAGAACTGGCCTCGAGTTGACCACCAAGAGCGATCTTCGTCCTTCCTCCTCTCTATATTTCATGCGCGTCTCGATTAAGCCAACCTCAAGGTTTATTACAGAAATATATCTCTTACGACCAATTCGAATTCGCCCTTCTTCTGCGGAAGATCCTCGTTAAATGAAACTTTAATTGGATACTTTACTCTGAAATTTATTTTATAGGAATATATCCTGAAAAATGTTTTTGTTCTTTATGTCACAATTGTACTAAACTTTCTTCTTTAACGGTTTCATGTTTATCGTTTTTTTAATTCGGATTTAAGTGCGGAAGCGGCCTATAGAAGATCAGAAAGACATTTTGAATTGATTTCGTGACAGTAAGAACGCAAAGTGTATTTTTTTGGAAATCGCGCGCAGAGTATGGTATCTTCCTTAAAAATCAAATAAGATCATCTGAAATGAAAAAAAAATCTCAGTCCTTTCTTAATGAATTTTAATCACTTCAGGTTTTTAACCATGAACTTGGTTTCTTCTCACGATCTATGAAAAAGTGTCAAAAATATCCTTTTATGAGAAAAAAGTAGTTCTTCTTGACTTCCTTCCTGTGTGAAAAAATCAAGTCGGACAAGAAATAAAAATATATTTATTTAAATTTAAAACATTCAAAACTGAAGTTTCTCTTTTGAAAGCTTGAGTTGTCTTATTTTGAAGGCTGCGAAATTGGATTTATCAGTTTCAATTTGATTTGATTCAATCTTCTTCAACGCTCTGAATCCTAGAGTTTCAAGTTTTGATCCAAAAGTAGATCATCAAAGCAAGACACAATAGTTGTAAGTTTTCATTTTTTTTTCATTGTGCAACGCTTTTATCCACTACAACATAGTGTATCAAAACTTGACAGCTTGGGATTTAGTGTGAAGTCTTAAAATTTCATATCAAAACTCAACATGCGGTTTGTGTAGTATGCACTTCAAGCTGCAAGCATAACGATTTCACGGCATGTCATCGGACGACTAATTGGACAGAATGGACTTCCTAGCAACTATACCTGAGTGCATTCATTCTTCAGGTAAGTTCGCGAAGGCGTGGGATCAATTAGAGACCTAAGAATTTATCATCGTTGGATCCAATTAAGAAGTAGGAAATGAGAAACTTCCGTTCCGTTCTGGAAATCCGATGACTGCCGGTATATCGTGCAAATCGTTCGACTCTTGGGCCCTCACAGGGTACTTATATTCTTGTATGGTATTATGTTTATGCGTGTATATATTTTCAGAAGCATCTCCAAGTCGCGAAGCCTGAGTATAATGCTCGCTTCGAATGGATGTTGCGAAACACGTGCATGCAGAAGCGTGACTAAATGGCGACAGAAAAAAATTGAGAGTAGTATCCAGAAGTAGTTTCGTAATGTCATGAAAATTTTTCACCGTCCTCAAGCCCTCAGGCTGGCACTTGCAGGAAAAAAAAAAACAAATTGTTCTGTCATGGTCGCCAAATTACATGAAGACTTGTCGCGTGAAGAGAAAAAATACAATTGCACAATCTAACTGCCATTATTTTTAATATTTTTTAATGAGTATAAATCTTTTATTTTCGTTTCTTATAAGTCAGAAGACTCTTTATATTTCTCGAATCACGAGGAAAAATATTATCCTAATTTTAAGCAGCGTGTAGAAATTGCATTTATTTAATTGTATATCACAAAAAGTCTAAAAGCTTGAATATTTTATTCTTAATAAACTAGGCAAGATTCTATAAAAAGTATTTTGCACACTTTACTTCCATTTTTGGCTCTACCGTTTTTGGTTCTTCACGTATCGCGTGTACGAGATAATTTCAAAATTACGACAGTTAAGTGCTCCCGTTGAGGAGTAAAAAAAATGCGAGTACACATCTCTCCCTTCGGCACCAGCGATTAACGCCACTTAAGTTAGGCATAAAAAAAGCAAAACGAAGAGGATTTGAATAAAAGTGGAAGCTTTGAATGAGAAAGTCCTCTTTTTTTTGCAAACTTTGTGCATATAGTTTATTGGTTTTGATAATGAGTATGGCCTTTAATGAAAGCGAATAAGTAATTTTTCTGTTCTTTTTGTATATGTAACATATATCCTACTCTCTTAATCTGAATCAGAGAATGATGAACCAGTGAATGTCAGCAAGATTCTGCTGATTCATCAGCATTTATACGCTAATTAAAATCAATGGTATACTTATTATCGCTGTTCATATTTCGAGAGATAATTTGTGTGGCGTTACCTTAAATATATATTAGAGAGTCTCTAAGAGAAATTGGATCAAAGCATCACTCAATGGTAATTTCTGATGCTCGAATTAGATTTTCGAGCAATCCTTCTAACATTATTAGCGCCAATTACAGCCTATGCTGGAATTGGCTTGTAAAATCTATTCTATCATAAAAGTGGTTAACAACGGTTCCGCACCTCGAGCGGGAACCGCAGTCCGTTACATGTGTGCAATATCACATTAAGAGAGTCAATTGAGTGTAAAAGAAGTATATGAAAAAATAACTTAACACTCACATAATTTTCTCTTGTCACTTTTACTGCGTGCAGCCAAGGAAAAAATGTATCCAATAATGTAATATGATAGACTAGTAATGTCCTCATAAAAAGAAGGAAATTGAGGCGGCATTAAATTACAAAATTGATGGTAGCATTAAATTCAATATAGCCATAAGTTTTATTCAATATCCGTGAATTTGTGTATTGGTTATTATTTCCTCTTAATCCATATATGTATATAAAACATTTGTGGTTTGCACCCTAAGTTTACCTTGCGTACTTTTTTACAGATTTTTTTAAAGGGTTGGTGAACTTCTTTCGTCTTTTGTACTTTATTTTTTATTTTTTATAATCTCATCAGAGAAAGTATTAGATTTGTTTCATCTAATTTTTTTTATCATTTTAAGAATTCTTGAAATAACTAGTCATTTTTTGAAATCCCTTGAAATCTTTTTAAAACTGTACAAATCGTTTGTAGTATATTTACATTACCTTAAAATCACCTGAAAGTCTTTAAAATCCTTTAGAATAGCTTGAACATTTTTAAACACATTATAAATAATCTTTTCAAGTTTATTGAAATTTTTTAATGTCTTGAAATCTCTTTAAATCCTTCAATTTTTTTTAAGTCTTTTGAAATCCAATTAAATTCCATAATTTCAGCATCCGCTAAAATTTAATAAATCGTTTTCTTGAAGTCCTTTAATAGACCCTGAAATCTTGTGAAGTCTCTTAAAAATCATTAAGCTCTTTAAAAGTTTTTTGTTTTTTAAAAATCACTTGATATTCATTATAAAACTTCCATAAAATATATATATATATTTTTTTTTAATATTTCTAATTCCTAGCCATTTTGAAAACTGCACCTGGTTCCTTTTATACTTGTTCATAAATGTAAATAGCGTAAAAGTCGATGCTCGTTGTAAACACGGTGCAAACGGTATATAGAAGCACTGTTACCGTTCGCAGAAACGTGACTTCCTTGTGCTACCAGAGCCAGACCAGACCCCATTCGGATGAAGGAATTGCGAAAGAGAGAGCAACGGAAAATGAATTTTTTTTTTTTGACTCTAAAGGGTTAACATCTCCACTTAGAAGAGCCCCAAATTAGTACCTATAGCATCTCGCCCTATACAGTTAAGAAAGTTATGCAACTCTTTAACATCAGAGATTCAAACGGAAACATCAGGTTAAGGACGTTTGCTTGTGGTAAACTTCAACATAACTCTTCTTTGTTATACTCAATCTTTTATTCTCGAATTTACGCTAATTGGAAACCTAAACTTATTTGTTTGGAGTCATAAGTACAGTAATTAGAACTCCATTTCTAATCATAACATACTGCATATGCTTTGAGAATGTTAGGCAATTTTCCAAACGTTTTTTGGTTCAACAACAACAATAGAAAGAAAATATTAAAAAGTATGAGAAAGCAAATAGAATCTAAGGAGCTTTCTTTCTCAGAGCTGCCTTCTACAAAAGCATTTAAGTGATTGATTGCTGTACTCGGTTGGGGACAAATCGCAGGTGATGTGAGACACAAGTGGGTCATTAAGGAAGAGGGCACTTACAATTAGCCGGATAATTAGGCACGATTTCCTATACATTCGTTCTCATTCGACGGGCAAGGATCGCGGTTATGTATGGCTAATTGCGTAAAAGAAAAAGTTAATTAGTCAAGCGTGCGTAAGGCAAGCGACACTGCGTTCTCTTTCCGGAAAAAGGAGAAAATCAAGCCGTGGAAATACGGACAGTACATTTGAATAAGTGCAATACTTAACGTAGACAATGTAACATTTTCATACTTTTATACAAAATTCACACTCACAAATATGTTTTCTTATAATTTTATTCTTCATTAATTGTACTCGTGTTTATGTTTAAAAAGGAAATGTAGACTTGCACACTAAATTATTGACACGAATTATTTCAGAATTTCACTCACAATCAGTGCAAAGTATATTTACGACTGATGGTGAACCATTTATTTGCCGTATATGATATTGGAGAGAATAGATTATAAATCAAATCCAACACAATGAGGTGAATCGCAAGGAGCGAGTACGAATACGAATGCTAGAATATGAATGCAATATTTTATAAATCGTATTGAAATCAGTATGGCTTTGCCACGAAATGTGTAGCACTTTCTTGGGCAACACTGTTGCTATGGTGAATCCAGACATACACTTCTTATTTAGAGCGAAACTTTGCTCGTTGGTTTATTGAAAACTAGTGAATGCTCTTTTTGATGGACACACAATTGTAGTCTAGAAGCAATAAATTCGGATTCAAGATTGATATTGAGAAAAATACTAAAACACTTTCCGTATAAGGAAACATCGAAAGTCCATTCAGAAATATTTTCAGAAAATATGCTATTAGAATTTGTATTAAAATACTGATCGTTTTAATACATATGCTAAGCACTTGACTTTAATTCTGTATGAAATTTATTACTTCTCAGATGACAAATGTCTGTCGGTTTCGCCCCACATATTTTCAGCATTCCTCGAACACCACAGAAGTAATACTGAATTAATTAAAAATAGTATGTGCTCTTAATTAGTTAATAGTATAATGAGAGCAAAATTAACAGGAAAACTAATTCTTTCTAGATTGCATCGATTTTCATTTGAAAAATGATTTTATAAATTTTCTTTTCTATCAACATGAAGATCAAAGAGTGAGTCAAGAACGTTGGTGAATCATTATTTAGAGTGCTGCTCTTTCGGGAAAGTTTGTTATAACTCTATGAGTCATAACGAATTATAATTCGCATCACTGCACTCTCCGTAAGGAATCATCTTTGATCAAACCGACAAATCTAGACAAGAGAAGAAATATACAGGAATATAGTCATCTCCAAAGTGTAGAGAGAAAGTGTGCATGTGTGTGTTTGATAAAGAAAAATCTCAAGGGAAAGGTGAACTGGATAATAAAATCAAAGAAATACTAGAGGAGTAATGTATTGAGCACGAGACTAATCCCATTTACTGGAATTATTCTGGTGGCCTTCGGGTATGTTTATCATCTTTAGGTCACTCGCAATTTTCAATTTTACAACATCAATGAAGCGTTTTGCTTTCTACACTTTATCACACTTGTTACGCTTTTGCAACTTACTCTTAATCCTTATACATATGTTCCAAGGATGTTAACATTTTCCCCAAGAAATATAAAGTGAGGCAAAATATGCGACGAAATTAGAATTTTTCTCAAGACCATTATAAAATCATAAAGTCTTGAAACGGTTATAATTGTTTAAAGCGGAAGCCGGTCGCAAAATCAATTTTCAATCAGTTGCCGATTTATATCCTTATCGTCTCTTCCCATTTTCCTTCAAACGCAACGAAAAAATTGCATTTGCGGCAATATTCAATATCGAACTGGCAAACTTAATAACCAGCAGGATGCTATAAAACATGAGTTCCGTCCCGTTCTTCTGGGGCGATAGGTCGTCTCCTTTTTTTTATCTTTCACCATTAGCCGTAAATTTATTTGGCATCCTCCTGCGCGATTCCTTTCATTCGCTAACTCAATGGGTGTTCAAAAATTTTAATCGACAATTACAATAAAATAATGTAGTATGCGAGTCTCATATCTATGCGTTCATAATTTATTCATTAGATTCAACTTTTCCTAGTGTGAAGCTGGTGCATTAATTATTTAGACCTTAATTTGGACTGATGCAACAGAATAATATGATACTGTCTCAAAATACGAATTGAAACTGGATAAAAAATTATTCTTATTATTATGCTATTATGTAATTAAACATTTTTGTTAAGTATTTCAAAGGCTATTTAAATGACATTTTAAAAATTTTAAAAGAATCTTCATGTTTGAAGTAATTTGAAAGCAAATAATGTTTTTGGATTCTTTAAAATCTGTTAGATCTCTTGATACCATTTGAAATCTCTTTAATATCAAGTTATTAACAATTATGAAAAAAATATAATCATAAAAGCAGATAAAAGATAGTTTAATAATAATGATGCCGTGTTTGTCAACAATATACATGATAGTTAATTTTCAGTTTTATTAAATTATTTTAAGGAGGGAATACCAATGAATGAGATATTACTACAATATCGTTGAATTTTTATTGAAAATAGAAATCTCTAGCAGGGTCTCGTCAGAACCCCATTTTAAATAGGGCTAAATGGGGCAATTTCTGCACGGGCATTATACCTATATTCAAATCTGAATTATTCCAATAACGATTATGAAAATTATTTAATAAATAAATAAAAGTACCTTTGCAACAATCACGTAAGTTTTTAAAACCGAGTGTAAACATTTAACTTAATTATGCGTTTACTCATCTATATCTTATGGAAAAACAGTGATGTACGTTTTGAAGGTGCATTTTATAGTTCGCTCTATCGGTTATAAATCTTTACGCCAATTTCTAGTCTGCAACCATGCATTAGTGTCAAAGCATAATGTGCACACTGCACATACATTATAACTACATAGACATGCGATTCTAACATATATGCCGCAGATTAAGGAATGATTGGTTTTCAGAATCTTTCAAGTTCTTTCAATTCCATTTCTATAAGTTTATCCCACGGCTTTGGCGATAAAATAAACTTTCTGCAGAATGGAAAATACTTACCTTTGAATTAGAAAAAGATGGTCATAATTTATCATTTTTTGAAAATCTGGACTAGTAATATATACATGAAACCATTTTATGAATCTAAACTTTAGTTAGAAGGATTTCGTCAATTCTCGCTATGAGGATTCTCCCCTTTTCGTTGATACGCCCAGCAGCCATGACTACGAATGCACGGACCGTGAATTTTGAATCTCCTCGAATGGCAAATGTAGGTGAATTAAGACTGAAATCCTCCTCGACCGACATAGATCGTGATCGTTCCTTCGTCTCGGAATTGGGCTGGAAATGCGAGAGAGAGACACCCATTACGCAGAACCACTGTGGCACCTGACTGCGGTTGCAATTGAAGCATATTGTCGCTCTGGGCTGGTCCGAGCAAGAACAAAAAGACTCGGAGAAATGTGGATTCGATTTCGCATAACTTAAGAAGCCAGTGGAAAGAAATTTGGTCCAAGTTCGAGAGATCTAGGTCGAGGAAATGTACAATTTCATAACTTATTGAATGGGCCAATGCAATTTCTGTACTCTATCGTCTGAATTAGTAAGAATTTGACTGATAGTAAGTAAATTAGTAGCCTTACATTTGAATATTGAATTAGTAATTTCTCCACTTTCTACTAAATAAATTACTAATCTATTTAGTAGTTTTACTTACTATAATTGAATTGTTCTTTGAATATCAGTTATGTTAAACTTTTTGCATAAATAACTATGTTACTTTTGTCGGTTTTGTCATATTATGTAGCTCTTATACCTTTTTTAACAGATTTTATAAGATATCCAAGGATTTCGAAATACAATAATAAAGAATTTTCAGTTATTCTATGCGATTTTATAAATGGATTTTGTCGAATTTTGAAGTTCTTCATTTATTAAAGGTTATTAAAATATTTTTATGCTTTTCAAAGGATATTATGGTATTTCAACATATTTTTAAGAATTATAAAGAATTTAGAATTTTTTCGTGGAATTTTAAGATGTTTGTAGTAATTTGAAGAAATTTTCAGGGGTTTTAAGGGAATTTAAAAGATTTTCGGGGAATTTTTAATGATTTTAAGATTTTAATGAACTTCAGGTTCCTCGCCGAATTTTAAACGATTTAAAAAGATTTTTATGACTTAAAAATTTTTGTCAAATTTGAGATCTAAACATTTTTCTTGGAATTTTATTAAGAGACAATCAAATATTTTTATGATTTTCAAAATATTTGATGGAATTTTAAGATATTTTTAAGAATCATCACGACTTGAAAATTTTATAATGGAATTTTAAGAGTCTAGTAATTTTAAGAAATTTGTTGAATGGGTAAATTGTTTATTCTAATCTAGAATTAAAATTGTCGATTTACTTTACAAAAAATATATGTATTTATTTGGTTTACAAATGAGTTAGTTAACATACACTGTTTAGTTATCGGAAAGTATATAGTTAAAACTGGTCGGTTACAGAAAAGTTGTATGTACAAAATTTTACACTTAGTGGGGGCTAAAAGGTGACATTAATAGGTAAATTGGAGAGGGTAATAAGCAAAAAGGGAGACAGGTTAAGAGGACTGTTTACAGGGCCTTTTGTAAGTATGTCATTGTACTGTTTTTTCTCAGAAAGTTGATTATAAAATATAACTTATTTGGTATGCTTGGATTCACAAAAGAATAATCTATATCGCAAAGACAATTTTTTATTTTTTTTTTATATTAAAAATATGGTGTTCAAAGTTAACCTATTTTTCAAAATAAATTTCTCGAATAGAGATTTGTATGACTTTTAAAAGGTTTGCTAAATTTTAAGAGATTTAAAAACTTTTTCCTTGAATTTTACGGGGTTTCTGGTAATTTTAAGAAATTGCATAAGATTTTAAAGATTTGTAGAGATTTTGACAAAATTTTGAGAGATTTTAATGAACTTTAGGTAATTTTAAATTTCCTCGCGGAATTTTAATCGATTTAAAAAGATTTTTATAACTTTTAAAAGATTTTGTGAAATTTGAATGGATCTAAATATTTTAAAGATATATTTTATTGAATAGTGTTACTATTTCATTTAGTAAAGAGTTTAGAAAAAATGTAGTTGGTCTTTGTTACTAATGGAATTAATATAACTTTTTACTAATTTATAGAAAACGACTTCGCATCATTTGAATTAGTAAGAAACTTATACTATTTAAAGTTTAGCTAATTCAGATTTAGTTACTTTTACACTATACAAGCATATATATTGTTTTGTCATATTGCTATTCCAATTATATTGATATTCCAGAGATTAGAACAGTAATCATGATTAAAAATTAGAGCGCTCTTAAATTTGGTGCAATAACGAAAAGTGAAATTATTTTTAATTATCATTAAACCTTTGCATGCATAATTAAATTTTACTCTTTTAGTCCATTATATAATTCCAAATATGTGTGACGGACACAGACATTGTAAAATAAGTATCATGTATTAACATAAATATTCATAAAGCTAGGGTGGAAGGCGCCATGTGTGTTGAAACTGCGTGCCAAATACTCATTTCGTAGAGATAGAGACTAACTATTGTTCCACAAGTTTTTTAATTTTGAATATTCATAAACGTATATATTCCATTTTTATCTCAAAACTCAAATAATAATTCTTTAATAACAATAGGTGATTCGGAATAAATTGTTTAACAGGCAATGGATATGGAAAAGCAGGAAACTCGAACATGTGGAATAAAATTGTGGATAAGTCAAGAATTGAAAAACCATATTTATCATAAAGACAAAACTTTATTAATAACCACAAGTTTTGAGAATGGTGTATAATTTATACCGTATACAAAATTTTTCTTCAATAAAATTAGAATAAGAAAAAATATAAATTTTTTCTATAGATTATTATCAGTAGATTAGGTATATTCTGAGAAACACAGTATTTTGTATAACACAGTACGATAAGCGTCAAATAAAGATCTATAAAATTACTGCTTGGCTTAGTAAAGTTTCAAATGGTTTCAAATATTGTATTCCCGCGCGTTAATGGAAAAAGGTTCTCGGTCAGCTCTCTCTCCGTCATCTGCAGATTTCAAGGCTCATTATAATGCATATTTTACCTACGGAACTACAGGTTTTCGAGAATGGATCCATCAGCGGATTTCTAGACCTGCAGCTTTACAAGTAAGATATACAATGGAAAAAATGGTAACAAGGTGACGCAATTGTTATTCAGCCATGGTAATTCCTCCAATCTTCACTAAGACTAAATATTTATTAATTGAAAATTTGGAAAGTGTAACTTTTAACAATCTATAGATTATTGTTCAAAGTTAATAGATGAAGATTTATTCACTTTTATACCCTATCCATAGTTTAATTTACATACTAAAGTTCACATAGCCGCCGTTTTTCCAGAAAATACATATCGTACGTTTAACCCAGGCTGAACCGACCTCCATATCGTGAATAATCATAATTATTAAAGAAGTTTCTCTTTTTGGGAAGCAGGCCGAGGGAAGAAAGGGGCGGATAAGTTAAACAACACCTTTTTACTGAAATTGGATTGCAATTGGCTTTCGGCACTACTTTTGCATAAAAGGCAGCAAACGGGTAATCTTCTACAGGAATTTTTGTAATAAAGGGAGATTGTTAATGTCCAAGATTTAGAGGAATGTAATTCAGTTTACGGCATGCGTGCAAAATGAAGAGTCACGATTCTCCATTCACGTTTCGTTTCGAGTGCTGAACTGCTAATGTTGCAAAGATGTTTGGCAAAGATTCAGCAGAACATAACTATTTGCGACGCTAAATAACTGCCCAATTAGCATGGCTGTGGGAACTATACATTTGTGTCAAATATGCTTCGCCTCCGGTCATCTTAATTGTCATCTGCAATCTAGAAACCTCATTGTTCATTGAGTACTCACAGCAAAGCACTATTTACTCGAATACTTCTTCTTTCATATTCAATTTACATCTGAAAATTGATTCAATATTTTTTATTATTATTATTATTATTTCAATACAAGAAAATCATAATCAAATATAGCAGAAACCTGCAAACGCCTTCTTCCAAAAGCAAGCAATTTTGTTTTTATATAAAACGAATTGCCTTATATACATAAAAAATATCCAATTTCATTGCTTCAAGGAGAAAGTAAACAAAATGTGGTTAAAAGCGTTCGATTGTGTAACTTTTTTGCTTTTTCTAAATTTACGCCATCTCCATCAATTGCGTTACTAATTTAAGAATTAGGCGAAACGTATTTTAATATTATTAATACTTGTCTTTATTTATTTTCATTTTTAAAAAATCAAATATTTACGAATGCATGCATATTTTAATTTTTTTTAACACTTATTTTACTCTTGCACTATTTTCAAAAACAAAACTTTACGCGCGATTACAGGGTTACGATTCATCTATAATATATCAAACTGAAGGTCAGTATAATTTATTGTTCACAGACCCTTGAACAAATTCTGAACTTCAAAATTATTCCGAATTCTGAAATTCAAAACTATCTGAACAAATTTGTTAAGACGTCATTTTGTTTTGCCGATTTTCTAAAGATATTTTGAATCTGTGTGTGTTTTAGAGCTTTTTTATTTAAACATTTTTTTTAATCTAACTTTTATAATCCTTTTAAAAACACCTGAAATAACTAAAGAGACTTTTTAAATCTCTTGAAATATTTTTAATTCATTTTAAATCCTCAAGAAGGTTTAAAATATGTTGGAATTATTTTAAATTATTGAACGAACATGTTAAAAGAAACTTGTATCATCGAGACGTTTTGACTCAGGGATGGCGTAAATTTGCAAAAAACGAAACACGAAAAAGCGAAAATCAAAAAGTTATATAATCAAATCCCTGACTACTAAACAAATCTTCAATAAAGAACTCAAGATTTTTTAACACTTGGAAAATTATGTATTATTTATAACTACCCGTGCAGAAATTGCCCCATTTAACCCTATTCAAAATAGGGTTCTGACGAGGCCCTGGTCTCATTAATATCAATCTTACATTGGTATTCCCAACTTAAAACAATGTAATAATGTAATAAAATTTTTGGAATACATACTTTAAAATCATTTGAAATCTCTTAAAATCGTTTCAGATACTTTGACGTCTTTGAAATTTCTTGCAAATGCTTACATTTTTTGGTATTCTTTTAAAATCCTTTGGAATTTTTTAATATCATTAAAAAATCCTTGAACAGATTTTAAAAGATTTAACATTTTAAGTTATCTCTAAATATTTCAATGAAATTCAAAAGATTCAACAGATTTTAAAGAATCTAGAAATATTTTTTGTTTTTAAATTACTTGAGAATCTTGAAACTCCGCTTGAAATCCTTTACATTGGCTTGACATTTTAAAAATTTTGTGAAAGCTCTTGAAAATTCTCTGGAGTTCTCTTAAAATATATTAGAATTCTTTAATATCATTTAAAATCCTTCAAAATACTTTACAAAATTTTTCAATTACATGAAACTCATCTGAATTCTTCTGAAACTATTTTTAAATTCCTTAATATCACTTGAAATATATTTAAATCGCTCTAAATTCCTTAATATCTCTTGAAATCCTTTAGAAAGTATTGTTATCTTTGAAATCCTGTAAATTTTCTTGAAATTATTTTTTATTTCCTGGAATCACTTCAAAGCAAATTTTTTGAAAATCTTTTAAAATATTTAACAAAATTTTCTTATTACTTTAAAATCTTGAAATTCCCCTGAAGTCTTTTGAAATACTTTAAAAACTCCTTAAATGAATAGAAAATAAATAGTGAAATAGTGAAATAGTGAATAAAAATCCATCCAATGGGTAAAACAGAGGTTGTGGCTTCAGATTTCGGGATTGTGAGAATATATTCGATTTCTGAAAATGAACTAGTTAATCAATCAAATATTATAAATAATTAATCCAAGAACAGTTTTTTAATCTTGAAGGGGGATTGACCAGTTTTCCCTACTTGAGGTAGGTATTTTTATCAGTGAAAGCATGATGCGCCTTGTGGGGTCCTTGCCAGTTTTTCAGATCAGGACCACACTAGAACTACGAAAAACTGGTCAGGGCCCCACCAGAAGTCCATCTAAATTTCTGCACGGGTAAAAGCCTCAGCTTTCCTCGTCACCCAAGGGGTACTGAGATGGTACGCGTTCCCGTTATTTTACATGGCGGGAATCCCCAATAGGCCTACACCATGCCACACATTTTCATGTGTAAGAAAAATAAATAGAAAGTGCTTTCAATTTCAAACCAGCACCTTTTTTTCGAATATATGCATTTGCTTTGTACGAAGTTCGTTTTACAAGACTTACAAAGTGTGTCTCTTTACTTCATGAAAAAATCCAGCGAAAACCTGTAGCCTTTCAACACGTTTGGTTTACAGTACCATAATAATATCATCTAACAGAACTCCTAGCAAAGTTTTCTGAGTGTAATTTAGCACACTAATTTGATTATTCGAATCCACGTGATGTTACGCAAGTCCTTGTGAGGAAAAGCGAGGTGGAAGGCTGTCGGTTTTCGCGCATTCAACAAGTGCCCTATAGCTGGTGCTCGTATGGAAGATGTAATCCATTCATTCAATGATCTGGTCCAACATTGGCAAAACCGACAGGTGTGTCCCTAATTCGCAAGATTTAAAGACGCGTTTCACCGAATCTTCCCAAAAGGACATAATGGCCTTTGATACAGCTTTCTCAACTCGAAGTATACTTTTTTCATCCAGTAAAAATCTACCGTTAATTCGAAATTGCCACGCGCTTCCCGCGAAAGCACGAGGATATATTCAGCGGCAACCTAAACAGAATGTTTCACCATTTTTCACTTAAAAATTCATGTTCCTCTTTCATACGAAACACTTGCGGTAGAGAACTTGTTACTTGAGTGGAGAAAGTACATTTCTTTTGGGTATTGTTCTTATCTCTTTCTCATAAAGATATAAAAAACAAAAAAATGTGACTGACATATAAATTGTAAAGATGTACCAATACTTATCACTTTTATACCTTCGAAAGGTTTTAACAGGTGTTACAAGGAAATGAGATGTTTTCAAGAGTTGACTACCGGCGGATTCAGAAATTCAATTCTAGATGTACACGGGCTTACCTCCGGAATTACAGTGTGGTTGCTCACGGAAATCGGATCCTTTATATTCCACAAATTATTGATTTCAACCGTTCGTGTTCGTGCATCGCGCCTGCGTTACTCCCGCTTATTGCACATCGCAATGAGTGGGGTGCTTACAAAAATTGTATTTAAAAAAGGGCTGCCAGAGCTTAGGTTGCCGGTAATGGTTCGAAGAACCCT